>SJYT01032831.1:152053-201213 GCA_006410635.1 Cephalophus harveyi
TTCCCTTGGTATCTCTAATTTTCTTGAAGAGATCTCTAGTCTTTCCCATTCTGTTGTTTTCCTCTATTTCTTTGCATTGATCACTGAAGAAGGCTTTCTTATCTCTTCTTGCTATTCTTTGGAACTCTGCATTCAGGTGCTTATATCTTTCCTTTTCTCCTTTGCTTTTCGCCTCTCTTCTTTTCACAGCTATTTGTAAGGCCTCCCCAGACAGCCATTTTGCTTTTTTGCATTTCTTTTCCATGGGGATGGTCTTGATCCCTGTCTCCCGTACAATGTCACGAACCTCATTCCATAGTTCTTCAGGCACTCTATCTATCAGATCTAGGCCCTTAAATCTATTCCTCACTTCCACTGTATAATCATAAGGGATTTGATTTAGGTCATACCTGAATGGTCTAGTGGTTTTCCCTACTTTCTTCAATTTGAGTCTGAATTTGGTACTTTTTATTAGAACACTTTTATTCACGTGTGTCCTCTACATATCATTATTACTTACCAACAGTTTCTTCCATTGAAATATGCTGGCCTAGTGGCCTACCATACAGGCATTAAAAAGCTTGTTCAGTTCAGTTCAGTCGCTCAGTCGTGTCCGACTCTTTGCGACCCCATGAATCGCAGCACATCAGGCCTCCCTGTCCATCACCAACTCCCGGAGTTCACTCAAACTCACGTCCATCAAGCCGGTAATGCCATCCAGCCATCTCATCCTCTGTCGTCCCCTTTTCCTCCTGCCCCCAATCCCTCCCAGCATCAGAGTCTTTTCCAATGAGTCAACTCTTCTCATGAGGTGGCCAAAGTATTGGAATTTGAGCTTTAGCATCAGTCCTTCCAATGAACAATGGACTGGTTGGATCTCCTTGCAGTCCAGGGGACTCTCAAGAGTCTTCTCGAACACCACAGTTCAAAAGCATCAATTCTTCAGTGCTCAGCTTTCTTCACAGTCCAACTCTCACATCCATACATGACCACTGGAAAAACCATAGCATTGACTAGACGGACCTTTGTTGGCAAAGTACTGTCTCTGCTTTTGAATATGCTATCTAGGTTGGTCATAACTTTCCTTCCAAGGAGCAAGCATCTTTTAATTTCATGGCTACAATCACCATCTGCAGTGATTTTGGAGCTCCCAAAAATAATGTCTGACACTGTTTTGAGAGCAGTCCATTTCTACTGTGGATGGAAAGGTGTCAGCAAAAGATAAATTTAAAGAGAAACTAGCAGAGTTTCAGAAAAGTATGTAAAATCATTTTAAAAGAAGAAAACTATACATAAAGATTGATATTCAGGCATGTACTTGCATGTAAACGTGGAGGGGGGCCGAGTTGGAAAAGACACACCCCAAAGTTTTTCTCACGGTCACGTGTGGCGGTGGAGGGGATTGTGGGGAAAGGTGACTTCCTCTTTTCTCCGCTCGTTGACCGGTCTGCTCCTGGCTGCACTGCATCTCCGTCGCCGCTCTCGGGCTTTCTCTCGTTGCGGCAAGCAGAGGCGCCCCTCCAGTCGCGGCGCTCTGGTTTCTCTCGGCGGTGGCGTCTCTGGCTGTGGAGCGTGGACCCCAGGCACCCAGTTCTCAGCAGCTGCGGCACACGAGCATAGTCACCCCGAGACACGCGGGACTGAGCCCGCGTTCCTGCACTGGCAGGCAGATTCTTAACCACTGGACCAGGGAAGCCCCAAGGACAACTTTGTTCTGTTTATTTTTCCATACCCTGGGTTTCTTTGTTACCGTGAGTGTGTATTCCTTTAAATTGGATATATGTACTAGAATAAGTCAAATGAAAGAAAATCATTGGGACAGGGTTAAAACTGTAACATAGATAAGATAAAAAATTCAGAGTAAAGTAAGTGTTTAAACTTTTGAACTGAACGGCAGGGGAAAAATCCAGACAGAAGAGTTAAAAGTCTGTATTTTCAGACATGGTTTACCTTTTCTTAAACTTTGGTATTATGTAGCCAGACTGATTGATTCTGCTCTTCACGTGAAGAGCTGAATCAGCTCTGGGCACCCTAAATGGACACTTAAAATCCGGCTAAGAAAGTGAACACTGTGTGCTTGAGAACAGCCCATGAGCTCATTTTTTTAAAAATACTCCAAATCTGTGGTTTGTGTTTATCTGGATGGTGTTAATAATAACAAGATGTAGCATAGCTTGTATCCTAACTTCCAGTAAAATTCTTAAATCTGTTACAATTTTATAGGATACCCTTTATAGTAAATAATAGATGTCTGTCCTGTACTCACGTGCATAGAAACCCTTCTGAAACCATTTCAGTCATGTCACTACCCCTGAAAACACGCCAGCAGGTTACTGTCTTTCAGTGTTAAAATTCTTGATGAAAAAACAAATCTCTAAAGCTTCCAGAAGTATTCCATTTCACTGTTTAACAGAAAGAACATTAAAGTTTCCAGCTGTTTGAAATGATAATAGAGAAGAGTTTCAAACCAAAGTTGTTCATGTCATTTGTATTAGCAACTGAGATAATTTGCTGTTTTCAGATTATATCTGAAAATCATAGTGTTTAAGGAACAAACAAGTTTATGATATTTGGGGAACTCATTTCCCTTATTTATTAACATTTATTAGCACTTATTTGCCCTAGGAAAATAGCAAAATAAACTGTACCTTTTATATCCTTTCTGTGGTATATATTCAGAGATGCAAATGGTGATGATGATGATAATTATGGTAGCTACTAAAGTGTGTACTTACTACAGAAAGTACTTATTATATGCCGGGAACACTTCTAAGTACTTTACATGTACTAACTAATTCAGTCTTCATGATAATCATGTCAGGTACTGTTATTGTTCCCATTTTACAGATGAGGAAGCTGAGGCATAGATGTTAAGTTGTTCAAGGTCACAAATTAGTAAGTGCATGAGTCACGTAATAAGAGAGGTATCTCTCAGCCATCATTTACAATACATCTCAACAGGCATGTTTTTTACTTGCAGAAACCCTGTTTTCAGTCTTCCTTCTAAAACCCCAGCTGCAGCGTTTCTCTAGCCAGTTTTTCCAAAAGGGAAGTAGTTTACCTGTTAAATACTTGGTGGTGTTTAGGAAACATCTACTGAGGATTTGGGCTTCCCTGATAGCTCAGTTGGTAAAGAATCCACCTGCAACGCAGGAGACCCCTGTTCAATTCCTGAGTCAGGAAGATCCGCTGGAGAACAGAGAGGCTACCCACTCCAGTGGCTCAGCTGATAAAAGAATCTGCCTGCAATGCGGGAGACCTGGGTTCAATCCCTGAATTGGGAAGATCCTCTGGAGAAGGGAAAGGCTACCCACTCCAGTATTCTGGCCTGGAGAATTCCATGGGCTGTATAGTCCATGGGGTCGCAAACAGTCGGACACGACTAAGCAACTTTCACTTCATTTCATTGAGGATTTACAGTGTGTCAGATGCTGAATGGGAAATCATGACTCTCAGATGGAATTTTCCAGTTGTCAGTCACCATCTCAGAATGAAGGGTCCTTTCCATTTTGTCCTTTGAACTGGTGCCTGTCACTAGGGGAATGAAGTGCTTCTAGAAAACGTTCCCTCATCCTCCACTGTTCGCGCCCCCCCCCCCCCCCCCCCCCCCCCCCACCCCCCCCCCCCCGCCACAACCAAACTAGCACAGCTCCCCTTGAGCTGATGCCTTCATCAAAGTGACTTTTGTGTCTCTAAATTGTTCAAACGTGTTAGTGGCGTGGAGACCCAGAGTTCTGGGAGCGGCTGGTGGAAGGGGGGAGGGTGCGAAGACATCTGGAAGGAGCCTCCTCCTGTACAAACTGCCCCCCTTGGTTGCAGCCCTGACGTCCCTGAGGGTTATTGACCGATGCTCTGAGAACCAAGTCCTGAGCTCCTCATATGGCGGTCCTTACAAGAGCTGTTTGCCATCTCTTCCAGGCCACCAAGGTGTTATCGCTGATACCTTCTGTGGTCATACTGACCTGTATGTTGCTCCACTACAGAAGGCTGGCCATTCTTTCCTGCATTCATCGCTTTACTTGTGTTTAGGGGTCAGGTCTTGTCTCTGGGCTATTGGGAGCTCATCATGGATACTGAGAAGTCTCTCTCCTCATCTAGTATACATGATGGATAAAGGGATGGTGTATTGAGTACATTTTAAATAGCTTTTGTTTTCATTAATAAAAAAAAACTGCATGCATATCCTGCAATCAGATGAACAAATCTAAAAAGTTATTTCATGCAATTTAAAACGAAAATGTGATAGCATTTTTTTCCTCATATTGACAAAAATGTAGAAAATTTGATCATATCAAGTAGGGGAACTCTTTTATGGGGAACTGAGGATAATTTGGCATTGCCTGAAGAAGGGAACGGCTACCCACTCCAGTATTTTTGCCTGGAGAGTTCTATAGACAGAAGAGCCTGGCGGCCTACAGTCCATGGGGTCGCAAAGAGTCAGACATGACTAAATGACTTTCACTTCACAGGTGGTACAATGGTAAAGAAGCCTCCTGCCAATGCAGGAGACGTGGGTCCGATCGCTGGGTCAGAGAGATCCCCTGGAGTAGGAAATGGCAACCCACTCCACTATGCTTGCCTGGAAGATTCCATGAGAGAAGCCTGGCAGGCCCCAGTCCATGGGGTCGCAAAAAACCAGACACAACTGAGTGACTGAGCACGCGTGCATGTACTCATATCAAGATTTACAATGTGTGCTTTAATCTAGAACCTTGCTTTGGGGAATCTTTCCTACACAAATATTCATCTACGTGTACAAGGATCTGTGTATAACTTAATGTCAGAAAGGGGCTATTTCAATAATGGAGTATAAACATACAGGAGAATAAAGCAGGTGTGAGAAAGGATGACATGGATTCATGTATGTGGGAGGATGCTCCATGAACTACTGAGGGAAGAAAAGAAAGCTGCAGAATAATAGGTGTAATCTGCCACCACTTTTGTAATAAAAATTAGGCAAAGCTGAGAATGTCCCCCAAACTGTGAACAGCATTAACCCTTGGTGAAGGAAGAGGCATGAGCGGAAAGAGTTTCCCTTTGCTACATACGTATGAGTGGTGGTTCTTTACACTTACGTGCGGCCTTAATACTTTTTAGACCAAGAGTTTAAAGTTTGGGGATCATTTGTAATCAACATCAAGAATTTGTAAAAGCAGCTAGATAAAAGTCCCTGCTAATAGCTTGGCTACTCCTGGGAATGCAGATACATGTTCTCAGCACAGTGCCCGACGCGGTTTGCCCTCAGTAGTAGTTGGTGACTGTAAATAGTTGTAAATCATATTTATAGCCCAGACATTCTAGTTCTTACGTCCGTAGATTTTCAGATGGGTTCATTTTAGCTGGAGATTCACTTTGCATTACTGAAGAGTGTTCCTTGTTGCATTTTAATGCTCACAGACACTATATACAGTATTACCATCCTGAGATCATGCCACATTATCAGAGTCATGGTTAAGAAAGTGATATTACTGGCTTCTCTCTTTCTCCTAAATCTTCTGTCTGCTGGGAGTTGCTTGTTTCCTCTCCGCCCCCCCCCCACCCTTTTTTTTTTGAAGTATCACACAAACTTCTCTTATTTGAGGACCATTTAAAAAAAATTAATTTATTTTTTATTGAAGGATAATTGCTTTACAGAATTTTGATGTTTTCTGTCAAACCTCAGCATGAATCAGCCATAGGTGTACATATATCCCCTATTTGAGGACCATTTTTAGTAAAAAGTAGAAAGGTCGTCAATTCAAGGGAGACTGTAAGTAAAGAGTACCAAAGCTACTTAGACTCAGGCATTGGGTGCTTGGCAAACTTTTAGGCAACAGATTTGCTTCAGGATCCTGCCCCAGAGTGGACCCAATTCACATATTTATTTCACATCATAAACCACCCGTGGTGAGGTGGGTGGCCCCCTATTGTCAGTGGCTCCTGAGGAGTTGATGTCACAAATATGCTTTGGAGAAATAGAATAACCTATTCTGGTAGTTTGTAATGACCAATAAATGATTAATTTTTTTAAATATGTTTTGTGTGATAATACTATATTCAATGAAATTTAAATGTGCCTATTAAATATCTGGCTAATTCTTAGAATAATTTTTATTCTCAGACCATTTATACCCAATATATATACGGTATTACATTATTTAGACTGTATTTGCCTTAAGTTTTAGACCAAATAATCTTTTCTAGTTCCCTGAAACATAATGAAATAATTTCCATTATGCACCTATCAGTCTCATGATAATGTACTCAGACTTTAAGAATCTTTACATATAACTTCTTGTAAATCTGCAGTTGTTTTTCTCAATGGAAAATACATTTTTTTAGAAAGGTCAGGGGGTAGCTTTCTGATTCATGATTTCTGCCTAACTTTTTTAGACAGTTTTTATTTCCTTTGTTGTTTTATACGGATTATTATTTTAGACATTAGAAAATATTCATTAGTCTTAAAAACTGAAATTTTTAGCCTAGCTTAGATACTAGTCCCTGAAGGATAAGCATAGTGATTTGGACTTCTTCCCGCCTTAACCTATGTACTGCTGTATCCTGCAATACATAGGTTAATGTAGGACCCTGTTCAATAGGTTGCTTGGACCCTGTTTGTGTATGCATACGTTAAACAAAAGATAAAGTCTCTGAGGGTGGGAAACAAGAAACAAAAAAATTATTGTATAATCTCAAAGAGATGACAAGTACAGTAAAGAAAACTAGGGTCCTGGACTGAAGAGCAGTGAAGGAATGGCTGCTCATAAAGGCCTTGCTTATCTAGACAGCCCTGGAACAGAGACCTGAATGAAGTGAGGGCACAACCCCTGGGAGGATGAGAATTTCAAGCAGAAGGAGCAGCAAATGTTAAGCTCCAAAATGGATATATTCCTGAAATATTCACGAAAGTATAAGGAGATCAGTTTGGCCAGAGTAGGCCAAGCAAAAAGGAGAAGAGAGAAAGCTGAGAGGTGTTAGGGCCAGGGTCTTAAAGGAGGGTTGTGAATATTCTAGGGAGGTGATTTGATTTATGGCTGAAAAGGACCACTCTGGCTGCCTGTGGACAGTGATGAAAGCATGGAGATCAGGGACTTAAAATGTTTTAGATGATGACCACCCTAGCCCCAGCAAGAAATGCAGTTTGCAACCTTACACTGGAGAACTGGTTCCAGAGAAGACTAGTCTGGGGGCAAGGTGGGCTCTGGAAACCCTCAGCAGAGAGACGGTCACTGCAGCCAGCCCCCAGAGTGAGTACTGGGAAGTAAATGCACACGTAGCTCGGATTTCTTCCGTTAAAAGAGAGACCATTAAAGAAAGAAAAAGTTTAACAAGAAATCCAAAGATTAAGAACATGCCATGAGACCTCCACTGTCCAGAATTCTTTCAGATATTTCAGAAGTATTAGTCTGGTAGTAAATTGCAAAGAATGAAAAATGCAGGCCTGTAATATATGGTCCTTTCAGGCAGACTAAAGATTTGATACCAAGAATAGCTTTGGTCTTTTTTTCTCCCATAAATAATGGTGTCTGTAGGTGATATAGAAAGATGAGGTTGATACCCAGAGCATAGAAAATGGTCAATGTAATAAAAAACTTTTTAGATTTGGGTTTAACTAAGTAAAATTTTGTCAACATAAATGTATTTTACCAATGGATTGTTTTCAAGAGGATTATTTTGAGGGGCAGTTATGTTTACATTTTGCAGAAGTGTTGGGGCAATACAACTCTTGCATCTGTGCAAAGTTTAATAACAGATAACAAAATACCTCTGGAAATGTTATTTTCCTGTGGCTGTTAACCTGCACAGAATAGGTATTTGTTAAAACATTTGTTAAATATTACATTCCGTGTTACTCTAATAGGATTTAAATTCTGTGGGCTTAGGTGTGTTTACGGAGAAGGCAGTGGCACCCCACTCCAGTCCTCTTGCCTGGAAAATCCCATGGACAGAGGAGCCTGGTAGGCTGCAGTCCATGGGGTCGCTAAGAGTCGGACATGACTGAGTGACTTCACTTTGACTTTTCACCTTCCTGGAGAAGGAAACGGCAACCCACTCCTGTGTTCTTGCCTGGAGAATCCCAGGGGTCGGGGAGCCTGGTGGGCTGCCGTCTCTGAGGTCGCACAGAGTCGGACACGACTGAAGCGACTTAGCAGCAGCAGCAGCTGTGTTTAGATGTGGTGTAGATATAGGCATACATATAGATATGTAGTGATGCTCCTTCTTCAGTTCAGTCGCTCAGTTGTGTCTGACTCTTTGCGACCCCATGAATCACAGCACACCAGGCCTCCCTGTCCATCACCAACTCCTGGAGTTGACTCAACTCATGTCCATCGAGTCAGTGACGCCATCCAGCCATCTCATCTCGATCGTCCCCTTCTCCTCCTGCCCACAATCCCTCGCAGCATCAGAGTCTTTTCCAATGAGTCACCTCTTCGCATGAGGTGGCCAAAGTACTGGAGTTTCAGCTTCAGCATCAGTCCTTCCAAAGAACACCCAGGACTGATCTCCTTCAGAATGGACTGGTTGGATCTCCAGAGATCCTTCTTAGACCACAGTAATTACTGAATAATAAAATAGTAAACATTTTAAAGCTCTTCTAAATATCTTTTCTTTTGTAGTGTGGAAACCTTCAATTTTGAATGCCGATTGTTGGTGCTTCCCTTCTCTACTGAGGGACAGTAGTAGAATGGTGTAGACAAGAAAGACATTTAAGAAAGTTTTTATTCACCTCTCAGTAGAGGGAAGCCGTACACGTCGAGAGCCTCTAGTCCCCTTCCTTCCCTCAAACCTCTGTGCAAAAGAGGGCCTCCCATAGCAGAGCCCCGCGCAGCCCCACAGGACATCCTGGAGTAGTGGCTTTCACATGACTAGAAATGAAGCATTTATCTTCCACTCCAGAAGAAAAAAGTTGCCTTGCTGGGTAGGACTTAGAGATCGGACAGAAGTACTGCTGGATAAATTTCAAACAAGAAGTTTAAACACTTAATGGCCTGTTTTCCGGATTTATAAAATATGTATGAATGTCATGAAGTCTGATCACGCCAAAGTGGCGTTGTCAGACTCTCCCTGGTGTCTGAATGCTCACAGATATCTCCCCTCTCCTCTCTCTCAGCCTCTTACCAGAAGTTCAGAAATGGAGTCCGGTGCCCTGCTAGTTTGTTTGTTTTTTTTAACTCTGGATCCGTCTCAAGAAAGAATTAGAGAAATGCTACTTCTTTTCTGTCATCTGTTTTTCCTCCCCCTCCTATGTTTTAAAAAAACAATAGAAAATTTAGATTGGTAGCAGAGAATCAAAGAGAAAAAAGGAAAGGAATGTATAGTAAAATTGATGTAATGTCCTCAGAAATATTGAGAGTAGGCACTAATTTATCTGGGTAACTCTCACTGAGACAGCAGGACTGGATAATGGGAAGGCATATTCAAAACTAATAATTTTTATTCTTGCCTGCCCAGTTTCTAGCCGTATGGCTATTAAATCATGACAAAGCAAAGATCAGGAATTCAAATACTTAATCAAATCATGAAAATTAATCCAGAAAAATAAACAAATAAAAGTAAATCAACTTTTTACAACCTTCAAAGCATCCTCCCTAAATCCTATTTTCATGCAATGCCAAATCACCAAATATGCTTATTTATGTTACAAATAGGCACAGTTATCATTTGGATAAACGGATAAAGGTAGAAACTCTAGAAAATTTGCCAACTTTTTTTGGTGAATAGCTTTCTAATTTCATTTCAAATTACACTAATATGAACATTTAAGCATAACATGTTTAATATGCTGGTTTTTTATTATTGTTCTGCTAAAAAATATTTTTCATTCCTTAATACCATAATAAACCATGAAAGCATAATTAGATTGAATATGTAACCCTTTTCATCTTTTCTATTTCTGTTTGAATAGAAATATTTGCATAATAGTCACTGTAGCAAAACTGAGTTTTCATGTTTAATCTTTTTTGTTTTTGACCCTTCTTATTTCAAAATTCAAGGATGTTAGTAATTATAAAGTTGTTTTCTATTGAAAATAATCATTAACAGGCCTAAGTGGTATTCTGCATCACTTTTCTTTCAGTTGATTTTAAGAATTACCACGATGAAACATTTTTGAAAAAGCTCCATCTATTAATTATGGGTATACTTATTTAACAATATTTATCGGAACTGGCTTTAATCTTCAGAGTGTGTTGCTATCCACTTCGACGTGCAGGTCATCTCACCTGTTTTTTCATTTTCGCTGTTGTTTAAATGTTCAATCCAGGTTCTACATGGTCAGCTATTACGAGCGGAATCACAGAATAGCCGTTGGAGCTCGCCACGGTTCAGTGGCCCTGTACGACATTCGGACTGGAAAATGTCAGGTAAATAAATCATTGTGACTTCCTCTCCATAAAGTCCACAGGTTATTGAAAGGAGTGAGAGACCAGCACTTCACCAGCTGACGTGCTGAGCTGCGGGAACATTATGGATAATGCTAAAGGGATCAATAGTTTAATGAAGGACTTGGAGAATATAGAGCCTTACTGTCTTTATTCACTGGGAATGAAGGGCCGCCGCAGATTTGCTCGTCACAGGGCCCTGAGTAAGGTGGTACTACTCACAAACCCCTTTGCAATAAATCTTTTTCTTCCTTTAAACAGAGTTTTCTGATTTTCTTCTTCTTATCATGTGTTTTGTGGGGGAAAAAAAACGTGATGATACAGTATCATGATTAATGGCTAAACGAAAATTTGCTTTCTAAGTAAAATGAGAACTTTAGCAATTTGAGGACAGTATTCTACTCAGTTCAGGAAAGGCAGAAGTCACCATGGCATTTGGTGTGGTTCTGGAAGAGGGAAGCCAAGGCTCTATTTGAAATAATATATTCCTTTTTATGCTTTGATAACGTCCTGTGCTTTTATACGTTATTATTGATGAGAAGTTCGTCTGGGTCTTCATCTTGACCACTCGGTTCTCCAGATGTGCCACTTGGGTAGATGGAGCACATCTAGCCCCACTCGATGTCAAAGTGATCAGTCTCTTTATCCCAGAGTCAGCTTGTTGGTTAGTGGCAGAAACAAAGCTAGTAGGCTAGCTAACAAAGCTAGCTAACAAAGTAAGCTAGCTAACAAAGCTACCTGATCATGGTAATTTATAGTGTTCACTGATAAATAATCCTGTCGTTATCCCTTGTCTTCCACTGTAGCAATTATCAATGCTGATATATTCAGTCATATTAGAAATTGTATTCAACCATAATAGATTGATATATTCAACTGTATTAGGAATTTTCAGAAGGAATATGAATACATCATGTAGCTGAATTTTAAATTGCCTCTTGTGCTTAATAAACTATTAATTAGTTCCCCCAAAAGCTTCTCTGGCAGCTTTCCATAAAATAGATCTAAGAGATGGTAGCAGATTGGCGGTGAGAGTTTCAGGGTCAGCCCAGTTTAGGGGGTATCGCTCAGATTTAACACGTCTCTTCACGCAGCCCTTCCCAGAGGCCCTGAGGCGTGAGTGTCCATGTGCGCTTCCTGTGAGTGTGCGCCATTTGCCACACTGATTAACTATTGAGTTTCTTTTGTGTCATTTTTTTTCAAGACATTAACTCTTTGTTAGTGACTGTATTGCTTTACTCTGAGCTCTCACTTTAAGCAGTGAAACCGGTCTGAATACTTGCTTTAAAAATCAAGTTACACGTTGCCTATAACGTTTTCCTCTTGAGAGACCGAGTCTCCAAGCATCATTTTCAGAATCAGTTGTTAAATATTGGAGTTCAGTTGACCCCGAGCGTCGCCAGGGTTGGCGATGCAGTGATGCGGTGGCAGTTGTAGAGTCAGCCGTGTCCGACTCTTTGCGACCGCATGGATTATCTGTCCAGGCTCCTCTGTCCATGGGATTCTCCAGGCAGGAATACTGGAGTGGGTAGTGTTGCCTTCCGCATGGAATCTTCTCAACCCAGGGATCAAACCCGGGTCTCCTATCTGCAGGCAGATTCTTTACCATCTGCGCCACCAGGGAAGCCCACATGTAACTTACAGTTGACCTTCCGTATCCCTGGTTCTGCATCTGGGGATTCAGACAATGCTGGATGGTACAGTGCTGTGATAAGGACTAGCAATCCAAGGATGAGTGGACCCACGCAGTTCAAGCCCCTGTTGTTCAGGGGCCAACTGTATATTATAATTAGCCAGCTTGAGAGAAATAAGCCACAAGCATCAACAAGATGAAGGCAAAAAAAAAAATCAAGGTGATCTTTTCAAGCTTCCTTAAAATTAAAGTGAGGAAACCATAGCGAGGACATCATTGCCACCAACAGAGGGAAGAGCAAGGCCTTGACGTAACACCCGGAGGAGTAAAGAGAGAACCACGATAAAGAGCTGATGAGGAAGGAGCAGGCTACCCTGAGCACGCACCTCCTGACGGTTCCCCTCCTGTGTGGTCTCAGCCATGACCTTAAACAATGTGCAGAAAGCACGAATACTTTGAATATCTTATTCCTTTTAATAAAATTATTTGAGAAACACTCATCAGTCAATGACATTCTTTCTTAACAGAAATCTTAACGTCACACATATTTCGTTTTATTTTCGTACCTTATTTTACCGCATTTCGACATCTCGGTGTCCCTATGATATTTTTCTACTTCAGCTTCTCGATTTTGATATCCCAGTTGTCATTAGTGTTGTGCGATGGAATAACCTTTACCTTCCAGCGCACTGTGAAAGGGAAGGTTACCCTTTCCTCTCATCTTTCAGAGCATGAAAACAAAGCTAAATCTCTAAAATCAATCTTAACTGCTTTTGCCAGTTACCAGTTTTATCCAGTGACAGTGAGCTCTTAAGGGATTCTCTTAATTCCTTTATGGTATTAGTGTTGTAGTGTTTGAAATAAGTGAGTCAACAGTTGAAACAGAATACCTGAGTATAGTTGGCATGTTTAGAAACGGCATTTTAGAGGTGAATCAGAGGACTTGGAATTTTGAACTAGAAATGCAGTAAAATATTTTTTGAATTAGCTGTTGAAATCACTGAACAGAGAGAGTGGGACAATTTTACTAATGTTGAGCAAAGACATAAGATATGACATGAAAGATGTAGAAGGGATAATTAGTAAATTCGCTGGGCTCAAGGGGTGGATTCCAGTTAGGTAAAATATAAGGGGCAGCCACCTAAACGAGAGCCCCCACATGGGAAGACGCACCGTGGCCTGCCCAGGATGCCAGAGGCGAGGCAGTGTCCTTGGGCCCAGTGGGAGCACAAGAACGGGAAAAGGGGCATAGCGCAGACAGGGTCCCTGTCGTCCCTAGATGGGCCAGCAAGGGACAGACTCAGAAAGTCAAATGTGTTTCCCTTATCTTTTGGCATTAGCGTCTATCTTTCTTAAAGATCAGTTTTCTTACGACCTCTTCTTCTCAATCTAGTACAGGCAATTATACAAAACTGCATCTAAATATGCATTCAGTCTGGAATATGAACTTAACTCATATTGAGTTTGCAAGCTGTTGCCCAAATCTGCCTGCCACCTGTTGGAGTAAGTAAAATTTTACTGGGACACAGCCAAGTCATTTGTTTAAGAATCGCGTGTGTCTGCTGTCACACTGCAGTGGCAGAACTGGATGTTTGCAGCCAGCAAAGACTGTATGGTCCACAAAGCCTGAAACATTTATTGTGTGGCCCTTTCCAGAAAAAATTTGCTGACCTCTGTCTTAGGTAGTTGGAGGAGGAAGAGTTAACTCATTCAACTGAAAAGTGATCTGAAGCAGCATACGGGCGTCTCTGGTGGTCCAGTGGCTAAGACTCCACTTGCCGATGCAGGAGACATGGGTTTGACCCCTGCTCTGGAAGATCCTACATGCCGTGGGGCAGCGAAGCCTGTCACCATGGCTCCTGGAGCCCGCGTGCTCTGGAGCCTGTGCTCTGCAACAAGGGAAGCCACAGCAGTAAGACCACGCACCGCAGCTAGAGAGAGTGGCCCGCTCGCTGCGGCTAGAGAGAGCCACGCACAGCAGTGAAGACGCGGTACCGCCAAACACTTAAAACTACATAAAAGTAAATTTTAAAATGTATAGTGTAATATATTGGGGAAGAACAAAGAGAAACTTGTGTGACTGAAAGCTGATCTTCATTTCATAAGCTTGGGAATGTATCTTAACTTTGCTGAACTGAAGCTTCCTCACTGTATAGTGGTAATAGAAATAGTGGCTGTATTTGTGAGAAGGAAGGTAATTTATGTAAAATTCTCAACAAGTAGTATTCAGTATTATATAATAGTAAAATAAACTTGGAAATGCATTACATTGCAATGAAATTACAGTAACTGTGGAGAATTTTCAAGATGTATATAAAGCAGACATCAGTAAGTGCTTAAAAAATGTTAGTCATCATAATTATTATTTAGTTATTAATTAAATAAGACAAAATCAACCCCAGACTTCTCTTCTCTCTTACTTAGGTGTACATGATTTCATCCTAGCTATACCCATTACAAGTTATTTTTTAGGATGTTGTTGTAGTTTTTGCTCTGTATTCCAAACAATTTGATTAATCTTAAACGTAGAATGAGTAGAGTACCAAACCAAGTATTTAACAAAGTTAAGATTATACTTATTGATCTGTCCTCAACCAACCATATTTAATGATTATTCTTCATCTATCCTGATTTTTGCTTAGCATTAATCTGTTGTCCTACTGATATATTTTTTAAGTAATTTTTTAAATCATTACAAATATTACTTTTCGTGTTACTGCTATATTAAAATTTTTCTGAGTAAAGCCGATATTTAAATATGGTATTCCCAACTGCCAGCATATCTCAGTTTTTGGCCTATCTGTTTGCATATATTTAAACCCTTATATTAATTAGCCCCCACTGAATTTTTTTCAAGGATTTTATTACCGTGTAATTGTCCACATCTGTTTTCTTCAGCATCGTTTTTAAGACATAAAAGATGGGGTTAGTGAGTCAGTCATCCTAGGATTCTCGTTCAGTTTCTAATTTGTTAGCATAATTTTCTTTGTAGTTTCTCTTGCTTTCAACAGACATGGCTGTGAATGTTCTCCTTCTCCTATTTGCATGTCATTTATTCTTTATCCTTTCATTACCTATCTCTGTTGAAATTCAGTCCAGTTTTTTTCTAAGCTTACCTCTTTATCATAAATGACAAGCCTTTTAATGCTGCTTAGATGGCTACTTTTTTAACTCAAAAGAAAACTGTAGGTAGGATCTTAAGGATTGTGTTTCCTGCTTTTTATTGGGCTTGGAGTTGGCTGAAAATTTTTAAATCCTGCTTCCTGTCTGGGTCTGGTGAGCTGCGGCAGTTCCCAGTGTTAGTTCATTCCTTCCTTCCTCGCTTTCTTCTTCTTCTCTCTCTTTAAGCTTTGAACCTTCCTGTAACAATTATTTTCTTACAGGAATTATTTTGTTTTCATTGACAATAATGACCTACTGATGCCTGGCCACTAATCTAGAGCCAGACATCTTGGAATGTGAAGTCAAGTGGGCCTTAGAAAGCATCACTACGAACAAAGCTAGTACTGGCCAGTCAAAATTGAGTAATTTCTATAATTTTCTTGCCCCCTTCCCCCTGAAAAGTCCAAATACAATGCTTGAATGATTAGCCTTTACATGAGAACTAGGGAAAAGGAAGATACATATGTAGCTGGTGAAGGAGCAAATCAACCTCCCTTTTTCTCTGGAAAGTGAATGAAATATATTGATTGTCTTTTCAGATTATAGATGTAATTCACGCTCATTATAAAATTACCTCAAGCAATAACAAAATATTTAAAGTGGAAAGTTAAAGTCCACTGTAGCTCTCCCTTGGCGTTGATTCCTGTTTAGCTATTTACTGTAAACACTTTTGAGTCTTGTTTCTGAGATATGCAAGTAATAGTATTCTCTCCCTCTTTCCCAATAATTTAAGGGTTTCCTGCAACCTGTTTTTACCTACTCAGTGTGAGTCCATATATCTCATTCAATAATAGCGAGTAGTGCCTACTGTCAGTGGCAAATAAAGCTAGTGTGGCTCCTGCCCTCAGGGAGCTTCTGTTCAGTGAAAGGAGACAAACGAGAAGCTGCAGGAGAAAGTATCCGGGAGGCGTGATAATCAGAGCAGCGCCTGGCTGCCTGCTGCGGGAGGGGGCTCATTTAACCCAAGACTATGTGACTGCCTCCGGGAAGAGCGTTATAAGGACAAGGAGCAGTTAGGACAACGCCTAAGGTGGGAACACCACTGGAAATTTGGGGGAGCAGAAAAAAGACAACTGTAAAGCGCATTCATTTTGTTAGCAAGCGGAAGGGAGATCTGAGGTGGAGTTTGCTAGGAAGGCAGGGACCGATCACGAAGGCCAGGGTGGGGATCTCAGATTTTATTTCAGTGTGATGGGCTGCCATTAGAGAATTTCATGCCAGGAAATTACATGATGTTATATGATTTTTTCTTTTTTTTGCATTTTTCTTCTTGTAATTGATTTCTAGTTTCATAACTTCATGGTCAGAAATATATGATGTTTTTAGCAATTATTTTTTTCTTGCTTTGCTTTTGGAAGGCATTTGTTCTTTATTTCAAAACTTTGGAATCATAATAGACACAGTATTCTGCAGCCAAAAAAAAAAAAAAAATCTTAATAGTACATCATAGCTAAACTTCCTGGTCAAACACCATTGTTCTAACATGTTCTTCACAAAATATAAAATACATTATAAAGCTACTATTCTGTTGATGAACTCTTGAGATTAAGTCCCACTCTGGGCTCATACAAACACAGCTGCAATGATCCTCTTTATACACTGGTGCTTTTCTCTCTGTAGGCTAGATCCTAAAAAGAGGAACTGGTTTGATCCATTTTTATTTGAAAAGATTAATGGCCGCTGAGCTGAAACTAGGGTTGTTGCAATAGCATGGAGAAATGCAGGCACATACAGGGTATGTTTTGGAAGGAGAGCCAACAGGTCTTAATGACTGTTCAGATGTCGGGTGCAGGGTTGGGGGATTCAGGGCGAGGCAATGGTGAGAGAAAGGAAGGGCTTGAGGGTGACTCATAGATTTGAGTCTTGAGCAACCAGATGGATTATGGTGCCCTTAATAGCTGAGAGGAAAAACGGGCTACGTATGGGATGAAGATCAGGATTTTAGGTTCTGGGCCTGTGAAGTTTGCAGGGCTATTTTAGTCTGTTTGAGTGACTATTCCTATTCCAGTACACAGGTGGAGGATTCATTAGCCGATTTTCTGTCAATGAACATTTAAGCCCCCTCCCCCCTCAATTTTCACCATTTTCAGCAGTGCTGTATTGCATAGTCTTACTTCCATAACTTTTTACGTCTGTCTGATTTTCTTAGGGCTGTTCCTGAATGCATAGTGCTAAAGATTTGTGTGTGTGCTCACCAAAATGCTTTGAAACTACTTTCCCATAGTTCGTGGGCATTAGCTTTCCATACTCTCCGTAATATTCCTATGAATAAAGGAATTGCTCTTTTTTAAAAACTGATCTATTTGTTTATGGCTGCACTGGGTCTTCACTGCTGCGCATGGGCTTTCTCTGGTTGCGGCAAGCAGGGGCTATGCTCTAGCTGCGGTGCGTCGGCTTCTCACCGCTGTGGCGGCTCTTACTGCCCGGCACAGGCTCCACGGCACAGCCTCAGCAGTTGCGGCACGCGGGCTTTAGTTGCTCCGAGGCAAGTGGAATCTCCCCAGACCAGGGATCGGACCTGTGTCCCCATCGCTGGCAGGCGGATTCTCGTGTGCTGTCCCACCAGGGCGTCCACGGAGGGACTCTTGAACTGGAGTCATTCTCCTAAAGAGATGAAGTTCCACAGCTGGCCTCGTTTTATTTATAAAAAAAAATAATAATAATTTTATGATAACTCTTCTCTGTATCAGATACTGAATTATGTGCAAGGGATAAAGATAAATAAATATAAACTGTTTCTTATAAAATCCCTCCAAGGAAGTTATACTCTGGACTAGAAGACATAGAGGGCTTCCCAGGTGCACTAGTAAAGAGCCAGCCTGCCAGTGCAGGAGGCGCAAGAGATGCAGGTTTGATCCCTGGGCTGGGAAGATCCCTGGAGAAGGAAATGGCAGCCCACTCCAGTGTTCTTGCCTTGAGAATCCCATGAACAGAGGAGCCTCGTGGGCTACAGTCCATGAGGTCACAAAGAGTCGGATACATCTGAAGCGATTTAGCACACAGGCACTATAAGACAGATGCAAACCAGAGCTGAAATACTGAGCTTGTCCCTTCCAGAAGGACGAGCTGGAGCACGGTGGGGAGCACAGGAAGAACACAGGCCCAGATTCGTTTAGGTGACTAGAGAGAGTGGTCTGGTAGGGCTCTCTAGAGGAGAAGACATCAGAGCGGAACCATATAGGAGTTAGGCAGGAAGGGGAGGAAAGGGCCGTGATTCCAGGCAGATGACACAGCATCCGCAAAGCCAAGAGGGAGAAGAAATACAGCGGAAGCAGGTTTATCAAAACCTGAGACATGTGCTCCCCATTGTGTGTATGTGAGTGGTTCATGTTACAGCAAAAGCATTACATTGGGAACTGCACAGATCTCAGGTGAGAAACAATCATTCCAATAGAAAAGTAGAGACTCCGCTTCTCCGTGCCTTTTTTCCCTCTTTTGGGGGCTGTGTAGCTTGTGGGATCTTAGCTCCCTGACCAAGGGTCGAACCTGTGCCCCTGCAGTGGCAGCAGGGGGTCCTAAGCGCTGCGCCGCTAGGGAATTCCCTCTGTGTCTTATTGAGTGCTAAGTCAGTAATGTGGATTTTATAAATCAAGCTTACATGGCGCTAGCAAAATGTAAAGCAAGACCTGAATGCTGGCATTTTCCATAAACAGTCGTTTTAGGAAAAGGGGGTTTGGCAAGATCTGAAAATGTTTTCAGCATGGGATTCAAAGCATTCTGATGAAAGTGAAAGTGTTAAGTCGCTCAGTCGTGTCCGAATGTTTGCAGCCCCCAAGGACTGTAGGCTCCTCTGTCCATGGGATTCTCCAGGCAAGAATACTGGAGTGGGTTGCCATTCCCTTCTCCAGGGGATCTTCCCAACCCAGGGATTGAACCCTGGTCTCCCGCTTTGCAGGCAGATTCTTTACTGCCAGAGCCACTAGGGAAGCCCTAATTTTCTCTACTGCGTTGAATTCTGGCGAGCACTCAAAGGTTGGTACATATTGCAAGGAAGCTAACGTTCAGGCTCGACAGCAGTATCAGCAAACACACTTATATGAATAGAAGTTTGGAGAACAATGTCTTTTTCTCTCTAAAAATAACAAAGATTTTACTTCTAGTTAGGAGGAGCAATGGCCCTTAGGGGTTTGGTGGACAGTAAGACTGATGTTTCTTTATGGCAGAGTTTCGAAGCTTCAGGCACAGTTTTCACTGAGCAGAAGTCTATAACGCTTATACGTCAAGGGCACTTATGTGATGATTGCAAAAATTGCAGTGAGAGTTGCCTACAGTGCTTAGTCAGGCCGACGTTTTAGGCATTTTCTTCCTGTTCTTTTCAGCAGCTGGTTTTATGGCAGGTGTTTCCTATGACATTCAGGAGCAACAACCAGAAACACGGCATCAGGGATGATAATAAGATGAATGGTTGAGGAAGACAATGGTTTTCTGACACCCTGTTGAAGAATTACTCAACAAGCTTCCCGTTTTAAAAATGAAGTGCTGTTTAGAGAAGAACCTCTAGGAAGAGAAATAGATACACACAACAATGCTTGCAATTAGACCATCATTTACCCTGAAAGTTTAAAATTTTTTAAAGAATTATTTTAACGGAGCACATACAGGTGTATTTTTCCGTCGTCTCTCTGCCTCATCACTCACTGAGTGTTTCTGAATGAAGTCCATGTTGTACTTTGAATGGTAATATATAAGATTTTACACCAAGGAAAAAAAAATTAATTCTTGGTAGTATCTGTAGTTGGAAATATGTGAAACAGTTTGTTTCCAAACACAACAGTTATTACAAACCTTTCAACATCTTTGTAAAAGCATTGATTCCCAAAATTCACATTTTATCTACATTTCTCAATGCCATTTAATTTCCTTCCTAGCCTTTTTATTTTTCCTATCAGTATATAAAAAATGAGAATATTGACATGTGTCTATAGATAGATATATTTATAGATTATATATACTTAGTCCAGAAAATTTAAAAACACAAGGTAGGGAATCACAGTGCCCTGAATTTATTCTGGATTCAGTGCCTTGTATTCTTTATTTCCGCTCTTGATATATAAAATACTTAAAATCTGGTACATTTGCTCAGTCATGTCTGACACTTTGTGACCCCATGGACTGTAGCCCGCCAGGCTCCTCTGTCCATGGGGTTCTCCAGGCAAGAATACTGGAGTGGGTGGCCATTCCCTTCTCCAGGGGATCTTCCCCACCCAGGGATTGAACCCGGGTCTCCTACATTGCAGGTGGATTCTTTACTGTTTGAGCCACCAGGGAAGCCCAGTTTAGGCACAGAAGGGAGTTTTTAAATAAAGGAACTATGGAGCTTTAGAAAAGATTTGATACTTAGGATATTTTATTTGCAACGTAGTAGAAGGCACAAAAGAGACTTTCAATTAAAGGATCTAGTATTTCCTGTAACAAAACAGCTAGCGGGGGCTGGTAAAGTGAGCAGTCAGTGGTGGAAGGACCCCCCCTTCTTCACTGTGCTCAGAGCATTGGTCTCTGACTGGACCACTTCAGGGTACAAGATGTTGCCACATCACCAGCAACCTATGCAGAGGATACCATCCAGAGGCAAAAAGGCCATCTGAGAAAGCCTGTTCTCACGTCTCAGTTGACCAAGATTGCATCACATACCCATTTTTTAAACCTGTTGCTGGCAAAGAGAATGAAATTATGATGGGCTAGTGGCAGTTCACTCCTGAGATGAAGGCTGTCCCCTTTATTGAACACAGGACCTTGGCTTGAGGAAGGCAACCAACATTTCCTCCCCAAGGGAATTTGGTGATCTGGCCCTTGGAGTGATGTAAGATGTGATAAACAGGAAGGAAGGTTGATGAGATCTGGGTTTGGGGCCTGCCCTTCCACCTACTATCTTTGACGCCTGGAAGTTATGGGCATAATGTTAGGCCCTTATAAAGATTAATTAAAACTAACATAAGACATTTAGTTTCATGACTATTACAGTCTCAGTAAATGGTAGTGGTGGGTTGATTCATGGTCATCTTTAATATCCAATTGTGAGTTTCTGAATTTGAAAGAGTCTTTTTGATGTAAGAACAAAACTCTTAATGGGAACTCTGTTCCAGCAAAGGAGACTAATAGTAACACTACTTTAGAAGAATCCGCTTTCCCTTTTCTTGGAACAGAAACAGTGAACTGGAATGCTAAAGTACCGGACAAGGCTCACAAGATCTGGCTGTGGTCCCTTGCCATGTTCCGTCCGAGGCCAAGGGCCCCTTCCCTTCATCGCCCGAGAGGGAGAGGCCTGCCCTTGATCACTCTCACTGTCCCTGTTCCCTCTAATTGAGCTTGTGCTCCAGCTTCAGGGCTGTTATGCATCAGAGCTGTTAAGCAGACACACTTGAAGACGGAGTAGACCCTTAGAAGTAATGTGCACTTACTCCTCTGAATGTTTTGACTGTTTAAGTAATTCTGCTCCTCCCTAAAGTTACATCTTAATCAAGACTATTCATTAATGCAGTGAGAGGCACTGGAAGCATAGTTTACTTTCAGACAAATGTCAAGAGTAAGAAAACATCTGTATAATGCGCACAATACCAAATTCAGTGCTTTTTTCTCATCTATGCGAGGGCAGCCCTTTGTAGCCATAAGAAAGCCAGCTGCCGTAAGCCTCTTGCATTTCTCTGGGTGAACATTCCGGCATATGGCATCATGACTCTATTGCTGTAATTTATGTAAATATGTTACCAGACATGAATTAAAACTTATCATTGTAAATCTACAAGGATACAGCTATAACTCACACAGATTTATTACCTGTAGACATGTATATCAGGCCTCTGGAATTACAGCTTCTGCTGTAGACAGAGGTTAAAGAAGAAGGTAACAACTTACATGCCATTATACACTTCCAGCAGTTTGTCACTCATCGGTAGTGGTGTGAATACAAAATACAGCAGGTGGGCCATCTTTCACCCAACACAGTCTAATTGGCAAATTTCAGGAAGAAAGCTAAACAGCAGATCACCAAACGAGGAGTCAGAAAACTTAGTCTGAGACCCAGTTACTAAGTTCATTACTTAAATTCTGTGAGCCTAAGTTTACTAGGTATAAGACTGGTTTTTCAAAAATCTGTTAATTTTACCCCATAACAGTTTGCATGTTTTTTGTCAGGTAGCTATTCTTTCATTCATTCACTGAATAAACATTTACTGAGTGCCTACTGTATATCAGTTCAGTTCAGTCGCTCAGTCGTGTCCAACTCTCTGCGACCCCATGGAGAGCAGCACGCCAGGCCTGCCTGTCCATCACCACTGCCGGAGCTTGCTCAGACTCGTGCCCATCGAGCTGCTGATGCCATCGAACCATCTCATCCTCTGTCATCCCCTTCTCCTGCCTTCAACTTTTCCCAGCATCAGGGTCTTTTCCAATGAGTCAATTCTTCACATGAGGTGGCCAAAATATTGGAGTTTAAGCATTAGTTCTTTCAATGAATATTCAGGACTGCTTTCCTTTAGGATGGACTGGATGGATCTACTTGCAATCCAAGGGACTCTCAAGAGTCTCCTCCAGCAACACAGTTCAGAAGCATCAATTCTTCGACACTCAGCTTTCTTTACAGTCCAACTCTCACATCCATACATGACTACTGGAAAAACCATAGCTTTGACTAGACAGACCTTTGTTGGCAAAGTAATGTCTCTGCTTTTTAATATGCAGTCTAGGTTGGTCATAGCATTTCTTCCAAGGAGCAAGCATCTTTTAATTTCATGGCTGGAGTCACCATCTGCAGTGATTTTGGAGCCCAAGAAAATAGTCTGTCACTGTTTCCATTGTTTCCCCGTCTATTTGCAGTGAAGTGATGGGACCGAATGCCATGATCTTCGTTTTCTGAATGTTGAGTTTTAAGCCAAATTTTTCACTCTCCTCTTTCACTTTCATCAAGAGGCTCTTTAGTTCTTCTTCACTTTCTTCCATAAGGGTGGTGTCATCTGCTTATCGGAGGTTATTGATATTTCTCCCAGCAATCTTGATTCCAGCTTGTACTTTGTCCGGCCTGGCATTTTGCATGATGTACTCTGCATATAAGTTAAATAAGCAGGGTGACAATATATAGCCTTGATGTACTCCTTTCCCGATTTGGAACCAGTCTGTTGTTCCATGTCCATTCTAAGTGTTGGTTGTTGACCTGCATACAGATTTCTCAGGAGGCAGGTAAAGCGGTCTGGTTTTCCCATCTCTTGAAGAATTTTCCACAGTTTGTTGTGATTCACGAAGTCAAAGACTTTGGAGTAGTCAGTGGAGCACAAGTAGATGTTTTTCTGGAACTCTTTCTTTTTCGATGATCCAGTGGATGTTGGCAATTGATCTCTGGTTCCTCTGCCTTTTCTAAATCCAGCTTGAACATCTGGACGTTTATGGTTCACATACTGTTGAAGCCTGACTTGGAGAATGTTGAGCATTACTTTGTTAGCATGTGAGATGAGTGCAATTGTGTGGTAATTTGAACATTCTTTGGCATTGCCTTTCTTTGGTATTGGAATGAAAACTGACCTTTTCCAGTCCTGTGGCCACTGCTGAGTTTTCCAAATTTGCTGGCATATTGAATGCAACATTTTCACAGCATCATCTTTTAGGATTTGAAATAGTTCAACTGGAATTCCATCACATCCACTAGCTTTGTTTGTAGTGATGCTTTCTAAGGCCTACTTGACTTCACATTCCAGGATGTCTGCCTCTAGGTGAGTAATCACACCATCGTGATTATCTGGGTCATGAAGATCTTTTTTGTATAGTTTCTTCTGTGTATTCTTGCCACCTCTTCTTAATATCTTCTGCTTCTGTTAGATCCGTACCATTTCTGTCCTTTCTTGTGCCCATCTTTGCATGAAATGTTCCCTTGGTATCTCTAATTTTCTTGAAGAGATTTTTACTGTTTCCCATTCTGTTGTTTTCCTCTATTTCTTTGCACTGATCATTGAGAAAGGCTTTCTTATCTCTCCATGCTGTTCTGTAGAACTCTGCATTCAAATGGTTATATCTTTCCTTTTCTCCTTTGCCTTTAGCTTCTCTTCTTTTCTCAGCTATTTGTAAGGCTTCCCCAGACAAGTATTTTGCCTTTTTGTATTTCTTTTTCTTGGAGATGGTCTTGATCCCTGTCTCCTGTACAATATCGTGAATCTCCATCCATAGTTCTTCAGGCACTCTGTCTATCAGATCTAATCCCTTGAATCTATTTCTCACTTCCACTGTATAATCATAAGGGATTTGATTTAGGTTATACCTGAATGGTCTAGTGGTTTTCCCCACTTTCTGCAATTTCAGTCTGAATTTGGCAATAAGGAGTTCATGATCTGAGCCACAGTCAGCTCCTGGTCTTGTTTTTGCTGACTGTATAGACCTTCTCCATCTTTGGCTGCAAAGAATATAGTCAGTCTGATTTCGGTATTGACCATCTGGTGATGTCCATGTGTAGAGTCTTCTCTTGTGTTGTTGGAAGAGGGTGTTTGCTATGACTAGTGTGTTCTCTCGGCAAAACTCTTGTTAGCCTTTGACCTGCTTCATTTTGTACTCCTAGACTAAATTTTCCTGTTACTCCAGGTGTTTCCTGACTTCCTACTTTTGCATTCTTGTCCCCTATAAAGAAAAGGACATCTTTTTTAGGTATTAGTTCTAAAAGGTCTTGCAGCTCTTTATAGAACCGTTCAATTCAGCTTCTTCAGCATTACTGGTCGGGGCATAGACTTTTGCCTTGGAAATGAACAGAGATCATTCTGTCGTTTTTGAGATTGCATCCAAGTAGTGCATTTTGGACTCTTTTGTTGACCATGATGTCTACTCCATTTCTTCCAAAGGATTCTTGCCCACCGTAGTAGATGTAACAGTCATCTGAGTTAAATTCACCCATTCAGTGCGTTTTAGTTCACTGATTCCTAGAATGTCGATTTTCACTCTTGCCATCTTGTGTGACCACTTTTGATTTGCTTGATTCATGGAGCTGACGTTCCCGGTTCCTGTGCGGTGCTGATCTTTACAGCATCAGACTTTACTGCCGTCAGCAGTCACGTCCACAACTGGGCATTGTTTTGGCTTTTGTTTTACTGTATATCAGGTACACATTATTTTTTTAGGCTGAAAGAAATCTTTATTTTTGCAAAAAGCAAAGTAAGGCTAGAAAGATGAGGTATTTTACAGAAGGATATGAAAGGGCTTTGAAAATTGCAGATTTCATACAAGGGGAAATAATTATTACTTGTTATACTAAGCCAGTATTCTTTGCAGGATAATGTATTAATTTTTGTGTTTAGTTCTCCATGGACGGTTCTATCTGTCTACAGGTTCCTTTTATAGAAAATCGCTGGGCACTTAGGGCTTCCCTGGTGACTCAGTGGAAAGAATCCACCTTCCAGTGCAGGAGATGCGGATTTGAGCCCTAATCCAGGAAGATCCCCTGGAGAAGGAAATGGCAACCCACTCCAGTATTCTTGTCTGGAAAATTCCATGCACGAAGGAGCCTGGCGGGCTACAGTCCCTGGGGTTGCAAAGAGTTGGACATAATGGCTGAAGAACAACAACAAACTGGGCAGATGCAGATTTGAGCCCTAATCCAGGAAGATCCCCTGGAGAAGGAAATGGCAACCCACTCCAGTATTCTTGTCTGGAAAATTCCATGCACGAAGGAGCCTGGCGGGCTACAGTCCCTGGGGTTGCAAAGAGTTGGACATAATGGCTGAAGAACAACAACAAACTGGGCATTGAATATTGTTCTTTCCAAATGAGGTTACATGTCAGAATTGTGTAGAAAACTTCAAAAGAGATTCCTCCTGCCTCAGCCCTTCTGAGAAAATGACCCAGATTTTAATAAGGTACTTCCAGGTAATTCTCAGGCAAATTGGAGTTGAGAAACTGTGGGTGTACCAAACAAAACAACAGATTATGTGAGAGATAAGCAGTTTGAATGTAAGTCCCCATGATTTAGAAAATCAAATGATTTTTAAATAAGGAAAAATAGTTTGCATTAGATCTAGAATCATATAGACTAAAATGGAGCCTTAAGATGAGTAGAACTTGATCAGGGGTGGGGCTGTGGGGTATTACCATTGAGAAAGCAGTACAGAAATATGGAGGAAAGGTTTAGGGGAGAAAACCCGTTGTAACCCCCCACCGCCAACAGGGTTCTTAACCTTTATACATTACTTACTCACATGTATAACTATTTGTAGGTATTTGTAATCATAGTCTATACAATACTAGATTTGCTTTGAAATATTGCATAAAATCCTAAAATTTAGTTTACGAGGTCTCAGTTATTCCTTTCTATGCAGAAATTTCTCTGACTGTGCTGAGCTGAGTTGAGGCCAGAATACCTAGATTTTCATACTGCACTTGAGAATTTTCCTGGTATGTTAACCCATCCTGACAGAGCTTTAAGGAACTACTGTTGAAATGAAATATTGCATAAAATCCTAAAATTTAGTTTACGAGGTCTCAGTTATTCCTTTCTATGCAGAAATTTCTCTGACTGTGCTGAGCTGAGTTGAGGCCAGAATACCTAGATTTTCATACTGCACTTGAGAATTTTCCTGGTATGTTAACCCATCCTGACAGAGCTTTAAGGAACTACTGTTGAATATACATACATTCAGCCTCCTTTTCTCTCCAGAGTCCCCTTTCTGATGACTTTTCTTCAAATTACAACAGGAAGGGGGTATCTCTGCCAGATAAAATCATTAACAGAAAAGTTGCTTATGGAAGTCATCTGTGTCTTGTTAACCCGTTCTAGCTTTGTCCCTAATCGGGAGTTTTCTCCAACTACTCAGATCCAGTGAACAATTCAAGATTTCGCTCTCTCTGGATCTCTCTCACAATATGGTAGGGTCTTTTATCTTGCTACAGCATCTGTTCAGATTATTTATTAAGTTAATAAATTTCAAGGATTTGCTGTGTGCCAGCTCCTACATTAGTGCTCAGTTCAGTCCAGTCACTCAGTCGTGTCCAACTCTTTGTGACCCCATGGGCTGTAGCACAACAGGCCTCCCTGTCTATCACCAGCTCCTGGAGTTTACTCAAACTCAGGTCCATCATGTCAGTGATACCACCCAACCATTTCATCCTCTGTTGTCCCCTTCTCCTCCCGCCTTCAATCTTTCCCAGCATCAATGTCTTTTCAAATGAGTCAGTTCTTTGCATTAGGTGGCCAAAGTATTGGACTTTCAGCTTCAACATCAGTCCTTCCAATGAATATTCAGGACTGATTTCCTTCAGGATTGACTGGTTGGATCTCCTTGCAGTCCAAGGGACTCTCAGGAGTCTTTTCCAACACCACAGTTCAAAAGCATCAATTATTTGGTGCTCAGCTTTCTTTATAGTCCAACTCTCACATCCATACATGACTAAACTTTCACAGCATCATCTTTTAGGATTTGAAATAGTTCAACTGGAATTCCATCACCTCCACTAGCTTTGTTTGTAGTGACACTTCATAAGGCCCACTTGACTTCGCATTCCAGGATGTTAGTGCTCCTCACTGCTGAAATAATAGATTTCTGTTTAATGCCTATGAGGAAATTTATGCTTCCTCCAGAGACATACTAGAGCTGCCTTTCTTTTCCAAGTTGTGAGTCCAGTGATATTCCCAGAATGTGAGACACTTACATATTTAAGGAAAATTCTGAGCATTTAGTTTGTCAATGTGTCCTTAGTAATATACTAGAAGAAGTTAAGCACCAAAGAGAGACTTTATAGCAAAGCAACGAGAGACACGACTGGAGAGGTGGGCTGCAGCTAGGTCACAGAGGCCCCTGAGTTATGATGAGAAATTTTGATATTATCCTTAATGCAGTGGAAAACTATTAAGAGTTCTAAATTAGAGGCTTGATCAGTGACCTGTTGTATGGAGAATGGATTGAAGGAAGACAAAAGTGGAAATAGGAAGACCAGTTAGTGACAAGACTCTTCCAAAAGTATTCCAGGTGAGAGAGAAATGGACCGATTGGAGATGAATTTGAAGATAAAACTGAACTTGTGATGAATCCAGCATGGTTATTGAAAGAATGAGATGCTACGGTTAATGCTCAAGTTTTTGATGTGAGCAACTGAATAGATGGGAAGTAGTGAAAGTGGAACAGATTTCCTGAATAAGGGTGGTGGAGAATTAATCACTTCGTTTTTGATGTTGACTTTGAGACGCGCTGTCAACTACGAAACTGCTTGCTTGTCTTTGGAGATGGTCATTTAGGCATCATTGGCCTGTTACCGTGTTCAGAGCCATGACAGTGGGTGAGGCTATATATAGTAAGAAGAGCAAGGGGTGGGGACAAAGCCCTTACAACTTCCACATTTAGAGATGAGATGAGAGAGACGTTCACAGAAATAAGAGACTGGATGGTTTGGAGACACGAAGAAAATCAGAAGACTGTGGTAACAAAGAGGAGAATGTCTCCTGAAAGAAATGCTGCCAAAAGGTCAAGTAAGATAAAAATTAAGAGAAGGCCATCAGATCTGGCAGCCGCAGAGCAGGCAGACTTGTGTATACCATTCCTTAATGAGAGAGAAAGGAGAGGCGACTAGGTATAAATGTGGTATCAAAGGAGTTGCTTTTTCAAAGTACGTATTTTAAAATAATCTGTAGGATGTTTGAACCCCACAGGGTGAACACCTGACTCAAGAGTTTACCCACATAGAACATTCAGCAGTACAAAGGGGTTTAAAATGAATATGAAGGATGCTGTTTGGGGTTGGCCGTGAAGAAAAGACTCCTGCGTGTTGTCTGTGTACTGAAATGTGGTGACACTATTATTCTGAGTCATTATAATGTCAGTTCAGTGCCAACTCAGAGCATTCCAGCAGCGTTCCGTCTGTGCTAATTCGAGTGATGCAGGGGTCATCAAGAGAGATCTTTGAAATCAGAGCCGAAGACGAAGAGCAGTGCCTTCATACCTGACGTTAATAAGTCACTTGTCCAGGGATTTCAAAAATATGTATTA
This sequence comes from Cephalophus harveyi, assembly GCA_006410635.1. NCBI lineage: Eukaryota > Metazoa > Chordata > Mammalia > Artiodactyla > Bovidae > Cephalophus > Cephalophus harveyi. The sequence continues at coordinate 181,132 of SJYT01032831.1, forward strand.
CTTGCAGATCTGTTGGATTTCAGAAGCACTCAGCTTCTGAATATTCTTAAATGAAATTACTCAATAATCCAGTACTTCCAGGATTAAAGGGCATATCCCAGAGCACTATTTGGCTATCTATGCATCATATATATTTGACTCATCAACTATATTTATATTGGGTACAAATATATCCTGGCCAAAGCATTCTTTTCATGTTACCAAGAAGGAATATCAGTTTTGAAGGAATATCAGTTTTGATGAGCACTTCTTCATTTTCTCAGGACAAGACAGAAGTTTGCATTCGGTTTGCATATCTGAATTTCCATTAAGGAAATGCAACTGGCCTCATGGCTTGAAACTATTTTCCTATCATTTAGCCCTTTCACTGAAGAAAGCATTACTCTGGTCTTTCACTTTTTCCATAGAGCAAATAGAGAGCTGCTTACAACAGCCTTTGTCTGCCTTTGGCATTGATTTTAAATCACCTGGATTGATCATGTGGTTATGGGACGTTAAAAAATCCCACCAAACACCAAAGCCTCTAAACACAATTAGAATCGAGGGATTTTTAATCTGTGAGCCGTGTGTCCATAGGAGTACATTCTAAATTATCCTCAACTTCTGCTCATGTTTGGTGGGAAAAAGCACTACCCTGATGTATAGCATCTGGGGTTGTGGGGATGCTTTCTGAGCACATAAGCAATGTTCCTAATTTTCAAAACGAGGGAGCATCTGAAATCTTTGTCTCTGAGTGTCTCCCTGCCTCCACAGTTGCCTCAGCCAATGGGAGAGAGAGATGCAAAGCAGCCAGCTGTCATGTCACACCCGGCAGTCACGGGACAACAGCAGGGCTTAGGCAAGCTGATCCCAACCGGATTTGACAAAGAGGTGGAAGGTCTAAAATTAAATAGGTCAACACAGATTCTCTAATAATAGGTGCATGAGAAGGGACAATGAGGGATCCCATAGGAAAACCGCTTTTTAAAGACCGCTGATATTATTGCCTTTCATTTCAGATCTCCTATTATTGGTGGCATCTAAGTCTGAACCATCTTATTTGCTGATGAAAGACAGTTTCTATTTTCACCAGTTACTCTTCAGATTATTTCCATAAGGTTAACGTTTTCATGAAATAAGTATTTATAAAGTCTTAACTGTTTTCAGAACCAGACTCCTTTTTTAAAGGCAGATGTTTTTCTGAGGCTTGCTGGGGTACTTCAATTTTGTTGTCATGGTTACCAGATAATATAACTTTTCAAAAATGGAAATCTGCTTTTAACCATGTTGTACCAACCTACTAGTCTTAAATGCTTAGTTCATAGCAGCAGTTCTACTCAATTTCTTCCCTAGCTAACCTTTGAGTTCAATTTAAAGACATCAGGTTTCAGCAATTACACACACACAGAAAACCCCCTTAGGTCTCCTAATCATACAACAGAGTAAGCACCAGCAAAGGAATTGTGGTTTTTGAATTCATGTTCTTTGTAGTTAAACAACTTGTGTTGCCAGATTAATGCTAATTTTGGAGCATTCTTGCTAAACAATATAGTAGTATTTTCCTTAGTACCTGTAACTAATTGTCAATGAACAAAAGAAAAAAGAAACAAGGAGGTGTCTTACGAATAGGCTGAACAAATAGGGAACGTTCTTTTAAAATTCCATAAAGAGCAGGGCTTTGCTTCCTAAATTCACCCACAAGCCATTTTACGCAATTGTTGTTTGTTTTCTTTTTTAATGTGCCTTTAATATTCATTTGAAATTGTAACAGTAGGAACATACTATAGTCCTGCCTATAATATTATGTTGAGGAGGTGTTTACATATTTCATGCTTGATCTACTGTACATTTTGATCCTTAAAGATGTTATTGTATCTGCTTGGGGAAAAAAAAAAGAAACTTTAATTTTGAAAAACAAGAAATGTTAAGATATTTTCCACTGTTCTTTTTCTTCCAGCACATTTTCTTCACATTTCAAGAGAGATGGCTTTACATAGTAACGTAGAAATAACACCTAATGATTAACAGAATGATGGATGTGATGAATCACCTTTTTCTTTAGAAATAATAAATCAACATATTCCTACCCATAAATTTTTACTGGAAAATGTGAAATATTAGCATCATATATTTAACAAGGTGTCAGGTACAAAAACTGTCGACAAAATGTTGCCTTCATAACCAGTAAGATCCATTAAAATGTTATGTTCCATTTTGGGGAACAATTCAAGTAATTCAAATATAATTTACAATTTCCTAAATTTAGTATAGTTTTCCTTTTTGTCTACTCTTCGAATCGATAATACTGCTTGAGCATTATCAATTTTGGGCCCCAAAGTTAAGGAACAAAAGCCTCCTGATGTAGAATTCTTCATTCACAAAAATCCTGATTAAGCTTTCATGTTAGGGTTATAAGCTGAAATAATTCATCAGCTCAGGTTTGCCCTTTTCATATGTAAGTGATTCTTTCCTGGCCCTCGTTCAGGTAGCATTTTCTTTCCAGGCTGTGGTTTCATTTTTAGGCAGACTGTTGGGTTTGGATTTTTTGGAATCCTATTGGAAGGGTGAATTTGCCATTACGTCAAGGGTTGGTTGGCTGTTCAGCTGCCCGGCAAGCTCGCTCTGTTTCCAGCTGGGGGTGCTGGGCCTAGAGTAGCCGCAGTGCATCGTGGGAAGAGGAGCGGGCCGTGGCCCCCGCCCCCGCCACCCCGGGCTGTATTGATTTGCCCTTCAGCTGTGTGCGCGGCGCGGAGATCCCCGGGCCTTGCTGTTGATTATCTGCACAGTGTCTCTGGGAGCACCATTGACCCGCTGTTGCTGCCTGCCTGTGGCTCTTGATTTTTCACACCGTCTCCATGACACTCGTAATAAAACATACTGCCTTATTGCCGCTCAGCCCAGAGCGCCGACTGACTCAGCCCAAGAACGCCGTGACGTTTCTGGAGAACGTTTATTGCATATGGGGTAAAGCGTGGCGATTTTAGGATTCTGCCTTGTGTAGTTTAATAGGTATCTCTACAGCAAGATTTCACACACACTATTATATTTTTATTGTCTTACAACCAACACTAGCTTTACGTATATTGTTAACATGAAACTTTGCATTATGAGCACAAAACTATAGTTTTAAAATATTGTGCTAATGAAAAGCATATTCTGTGTTCACATTAGGCTTGATATGTTGCTGTGATACTCAGTTTCAAAAGTGAGTTTTGAAATATGTCACCAAGAGTGTTCCATGATTTATTACTACACTTCATGATGGTTTTTTGAAGCATCTGGTTGTATTTAATTTCCATATTTCTAATTTGCTATTGTCAAAATCTCCTCCATTCTACATTTCAACTTCCGATGGGGTCACAAGTTAGAAGAAATCATGTACAATCTTTCTTCTTAGTTATCTTGGAAAACTTAATGGATCTACATAAAACCCGGGCAACAAAATTGTCTCTCGTTGGAGTCTGATTGTTTCTCAGCTAATTTATTTCTGATTTATGTCTAGGTGGTGTAAATTGAACCCAAGGACAGAAAAATCAGAGGAAAGGCATTTCACGTCTCATTCCATCAAATTAATGTTTTCTTTTAAATTAAAAAATGAGTTCTTCTTTGTGATCCTCCATGCCATACCTCATGAACTTCTAGGGCAGGAGATGCCAATAGCCATCCTAAAACCTTTCAGATCTAGGTACGGAGGCTTGACAACATTGCATTCACCTCTGGGATAATTAACGGTACATTTGGCCCACTGTTCTTTCCAAGCCGACTTTTGCGTCCGTGGATTTCAGAGCCACGTCTGTCCGGTTTGTTTCTCTGTGCGGGAGGCAAGTATCCAGCTTACAGCTCTGGTCACCGTGGTTTTGAGCCCTCCCACCTGATGGTTTTCCACAGCGCAACGTTTGTGCCCCACTTGTGTCTGTGCGTCTTTGGACCTTCAGAACCACTTTAAAATGTACGTAAAGCTTCCTCTAACTGAGTCATAGTCATCAGGTATTGCAAAGGTTAAGCTTTATCATCAGCATCCAGAAAAAACAAGAAAGTGAGGTTTCATCAAAAACTTCCATCCTCACAACCTTTCGACCACAATTTGATGATTATTATTGATTATTTCACAGCCTTTCACTCACGCTCTGCCACTGCGGCCAGCCCTGATATACAGATAGGGCTTCAGTCCAGCTAAAATAAGACTCCATCTTGATAATGGACTGAGATGAGATGCTGTTATTTGATAAAGATAATTGATGTTTCACAGCGAATTGGAAAGCAGCTTCAAGAGCACTGTATTTGAAGCTGTATTCTGTCCACAAATATGGCAGTTGTTTACAAAAATAGAACAAAAGAACTAAAGTTAAATATTTGGACATGGTTTTTTAGAGCATTTGGTACTGTGATTTTTTTGGGGGGGGTCATATCTGATTATTTTAAGCTGTAGTAGGGAAAAAAATAGGAAGGGGCATATCACATTATTTTTCCTCTTTGGTTTCAGGTTAGTATGTTAAAATCTTAACACAGCATGGGTGTTATTGATCAGTGTCCTTGCAGACTTCATACCTAAATTCTGTATTTGGATTATGATGCATCACTGTCGTCCATAAACTGGGTATCTTAGGTTAAAGTTAAATTTCATGTTGTCGTTCATCTCTTGAACATTTTACATACTGCATGGAAACACAATTTAAATTATTGATCATAAACGTCCTGTCTCTTGGCAAATGCAGTCCAAGTAATCTGTGGACGCAGGTTAGGTTTCTCCTCATTTATTATTAACAAATTTCTCTAAAAATAACATGTAACTCGCTGTTTGTGTTTGTTCATCATGCTTCCTTCAGCCACCAGGTTTAAGTTGATTAAGGTATCATTCATCTTAGGTAATGTTCATCAGCTTTCTTTTAGTCTTATCACCTTTGTAACCTCTAATTAAGCAATAAGGCTTGACAGGGAGTATGGTTATCATGAGATAATGACACCCCAAGTGTGTTGAGCGGCACAAGGTTCAGCTGAGTGCTTCTAAACCTCTAGGGGTGTGATTATCTCACGATAAACATGCCAGGTTGCTGCTCATTGATACCAGTGTTGCGTGCATGCATGCATGTGTGTGCACACACACGCTCACACACACACACACCTGTAGCTGTGGGGAGATGGACTTGTCCTCACCCACTTTCTCCGCCCTCCAAATTGCTGGTTTTATAAAATTATTGCTTCATATCTCAGACTTATAAAGTGTAAATCCATAAGCTTCTATTTTATTGTCTCAGTAGCATCAGTTAACTTACCAAGTACATCTTTCAACAAAATACAGATTTACTATTCTTAAGAGAGAAAGTTTCCTCAGAAAAAGATCTCGCGGAAAGCAAGCATATCTTTTGTTGTTACCATTTTACAGCAGTTAGTGGACCCCACTCCAATGAATGGTAAAAGATGAGGCATTCTTGTAAACGCAGAAGCAGCAGGTATGTGCTGTCATGCAAATGAAGTTATTAAGTAGCTGGGAATGCTGTTGCTGCTGCTGCTAAGTCGCTTCAATCGTGTCCGACTCTGTGTGACCCCATAGACGGCAGCCCACCAGGCTTCTCTGTCCCTGGGATTCTCCAGGCAAGAACACTGGAGTGGGTTGCCATTTCCTTCTCCAATGCATGAAAGTTGAGAATAATACAGGAAATATTCATTGGACTTTTTTGGTTTGGAAAATCTTTTTAGCTTATCACAAGTAACCGTCACAGTTAAAAATAGACCGGAGCAGGGGAGGAGATACATAACTAAGTATATGTAATGTAGCTGTATTATAGTTATTATGTTATAGCTACATACTATAGCTGTATAGTTAGATTTTCTCCTTCATACACCCTATTTCTTCATCTAAGACTTCCCTTTGTTTCCACCCCACATAGACCATAGGGCCACCCGGGTGGCTCAGCAGTGAAGAATCCACCTGCCAAGCAGGAGACCCAGATTCCATTCCTGGGTCAGGAAGAGCCCCTGGAGAAGGCAATGGCAACCCGCTCCAGTGTTCTCCCTGGAGAATCCCGTGGAGAGGAGCCTGGTGGCCTACAGTGCATGGGGCGCAAGGAGTCGGACACGACCAGCCTGCATCACAGATGCAGTCTCCCTCCTTCATTAAGTTAACCGTGATCCTCACTCATTCCTAATTACAGCAACCACTTAGTTCCTCTCTGGGACACCAAACTGTATTTTGGGGGACTATCTGGTTGCTCGCCTCCTTGTTCTCCTGAGATTGAAATCATGGCACATGCGTTTCTTAGCTTTGATTACAACACATGAAAATCATGTTTTATAAATAGTGGGAGAAAAACTAGTTGAATGAAATTTGAATTCATCTCAAGGGAGGTAAGTGATCTACCTCATTGGGAGAAGGCGAAGGAGAACTCTAAAATTTTTACACATCATGAAAGAAAAGAAAGTGAAGTCGCTCAGTCGTGTCCGACTCTTTGCGACCCCCATGGACTGTAGCCTACCAGGCTCCTCAGTCCATGGAAATTTTCCAGGCAAGAGGACTGGAGTGGGTTGCCATTTCCTTCTCCAGGGTGTCTTCCCGACCCAGGGATCAAACCTGGGTCTTGCGCGTTGCAGGCAGACGCTTCGCCGTCTGCGCCACCAGGAAAGCCCATCATGCAGACCAAGCAGAACCAGTTTGTGGACCACACTGAGCCTGTGGGCAGGCTATAGACTCGGAGAGAAAGATGAGTTGTTACAGGCTGAGGAAGAAAAAGGAATCTGTGTCTGCTGAATTCTCACAGTCTTGCACCTCTGTTTTAAATGTAGTTTATTGCAGCAGCTCAAGATGTTATTTAAATTGTGAATACCAATACCCTGTTTTATAATGGGATCCCAGAGATCTCTAAGAGAACAAAATATTAGTGGAAAGAGAGGGTCTACATCTTTCAGTTCAGTTTCTCATTATGATTTCATGTATAATTTAATACAATGTTCAGACAATTCATGCCTTTCAAAATATATTATTGTTTATGTTATAGATATATTTTGCCAGATTTTTAACATTCTCCATTTCTTCTTCTAATTAATTATATTAATTAAAACTGAAGACATGAGGCCTGCTCAGTGTAAAGTAACCTCAAGCTTTTGCTGTTTAATTTTATAAAGCACTCATAATGAAAAAGAATAATTCAGCTAATCAAATAACAACTTCTCTTTTCCTTACCTATCTTGATTAAGGCAGCTGGTCTTCTGAATCACTCCTGGAGCCTAAGAATTCATCCCAGGCTAGATAGGTGTCAGTAGCAAAATGCATTAATGTGAGTGCTTTAGAGCTGGGTAGATGGGGTGCCCATTTTCTCTGTGGAATTAACAGCAGCACACAGTAGCCCAGCATTTTGTGAATTAGTCTGTCTACGAGAAGAAACTCTGATATCTGTATAAAGATGAAGTCTCTGGAGTGTTTTTTAACAAGATATCTCAAAAATGATAGAACTAGTATCAAAATAAGTATGGGATTTTGTGGGGGCCTTTATTCACAGAGATTATTCCCAAAGTTGTGAGTTTTCTTATGCTATCTTTAAAATTTAAATTAAAGCTTTAATTTTGTCTAAAAGTAGAAAATAATATACTTCTAGCAATATTGAGCATACTCATTAATAGTTAGCTATGTAAAGGTCTTCCTTAATTAGGAGTATGGATTTAAAGATTTATGATTAAGGCCATAGAACATATAATGCTGATGGAGAACTGTTCCAAGCAATGTGCTGCGCTCTGCTTAGGCGCTCAGTCGTGTCCGACTCTTTGCGACCCCTTGGGCTGTAGCCCGCCAGGCTCCTCTGTCCATGGGGATTCTCCAGGCAGGAATACTAGAGTGGGTTGCCATGCCCTTCTCCAGGGAATCTTCCAAACCCAGGGATCGAACCCAGATCTCCCGCATTACAGGTGGATTCTTTACCGTCTGAGCCACCAGGGAAGCCCAAGTAATAGGTAATAATTATTTCACTTTTCACTTTCATGCATTGGAGAAGGAAATGGCAACCCACTCCAGTGTTCTTGCCTGGAGAATCCCAGGGATGGGGGAGCCTGGTGGGCTGCCGTCTATGGGGTCACACAGAGTCAGACACAACTGAAACGACTTAGCAGCAGCAGCAGCAGCATTTTGGAAAAAACAATGTAATTAATGTAAACATAGCCAGTGAAGGCCTGGTGGGTCGCACTTTCCCTGTTTGCCGTGTCTTCCCAGCCCTGCCCTGTGACTTCTGAAGGGCAATGCAGCCTGTCCCCACACATCCCACTGAAGTAGGAGCTCAGGGATAGCATGGTCAAGGAAACAGGTAGCCTGCTTTTCTGTAAGATTTCACTGAGAGCCATGTCCCAACTCTGGATAGTTATTTGCCTTTTATCTGGATCTTGAATGAGAGAAATGGATACACCATAAGCTGGTGTTATAATAGTTACGAGTCGCGTGTTCTTCAAGCTGGTCCACACTGCAAGCTAACTCACTACTGTAGTATCCTAGTATTTCATAAAATTATATACCTCCCAAACTCAAATCTATGTTGTAGTGACCATGTGTCACATCTCTTTTTACAGATAGAATTTTGCTGTAATGAGCTGGAGCTGCCTTGGAAAGTAGTAAGCTTGCTGACCACTCTGTGACAAATAGGTTGAGTGAAATAGAGTCATTTGGGCAAACAAAAGAAGCACGTAGTGGCCCAATAAACTGGCTTCCTAAGAAGGAAAGTAGGGCTTCCCTGGGCTCAAATGCTAAAGAATCCACCTGCAGTGCAGGAGCTGTGGGTTTGATCCCTGGGTCAGGAAGATGCCCTGGAGACAGGAATGGCAACCCACTCCACTATTCTTGCCTGGAGAGTCCCATGGAGAGAGGAGCCTGGTGGGCCACGGTCCATGGGGTCACGAAGGGTCGGCCACCGCGGAGTGACTAACACTTAAGAAGGAAAGTAGAAAAGCCTCTTGAGTTATTTTGGAAATACTCAGATCATTTAGATACATATCTGTGAACTTAAGAAATAATATCTGATCACAAGAATTTGGAATTCAGAAAAGAACACAGTTTTTCTCAAGTTTCTACCCAATACTTTAGGTCTTATCAAAGAACAGTTTGGCATATGGATGCCAAGGTTGACATAGTAATCAATTTAACTGTTTTCTTCTGGAAAGATGCCCTGTGCTGTAATGAGATGGGGCTGCCTGGAAAACCAGTAAACTTGCTGACCGCTCTGTGAAGCCACATACTATGATTTTAAATTTTTATTATCGTAAAAAGTGTGACGTCGTGTCTAGGGTAAAGGCTCTTTAAAAATTGAATTCATCTCAAAAGAAATGCAGAAACATATCTGATCTACCCCTGTCTCCCTGGATAGACCTTTTCAGGTTTAATTGTGTAAATGCTGCATTTTAAGTGTGTTAGCAGAGCCCTTTTGTCCAGGCTGTCGAAAGGAGCGTCTGTCTAGGGAAGATGTGGGGGTGTGGGGGGGTGTGTTTTTTTCCTTTTCACCCTAATTTGTAAGAAACCCTTTTGTAGGAATGATCCTCTCCTGTAAAGTGATCAGTCACCTCCCAGAATGATCTTCAGGTTACTGAACACTATTGGTAGTGATCAGGCAAATAAATTGCTATTAGTCAGTTCTATAGCAATTGCTTGAGGTAACAGACTTTCTTGCTAGCCTGTCACTTGGTTTTACATTTTTGTTGATTACAATGGGACCAGCGTGGGACTTCTCTGTCAGTCCAATGGTTAAGACTCCACACTGCCTACACAGGGGGTGTGGGCTTGATCCCTGGTCTGGGAACCAATATCCCTCATGGCTCTCAGCACGATTAAAAAAAAAAAAAAATAGAACCAATGTGATTGCTCATTCATTACTATTTAAAGGCATTTTTGCTACACTCTACAGGTGTTTGTGGGGCTTCCCTTAACTACTGTGTAGCTCAGGCAGTAAAGAATCTGCCTATAATGCAGGAGACTCGGGTTCAATCCCTGGGTGGGGAAGATCCCCTGGAGAAGGAATGGCACCCACTCCAGTGTTCTGGCCTGGAGAATCCCATGGACGGAGGAGCCTGGCGGGCTACAGTCCAAGGGTCGCAAGAGTTGGACACAACTTAGCGACTACACCACCACCACCACCACGTGTGATTGTAGGCTTTGTTGATATAAATGGAAATCCTTGGAAATTCATGACTCCTGCTATGCTTGTAGCATTCCTGAGTTTCGTATTTTCCAACTATTCCGTAGTTTTTGACTACTGATGATGGCTTTTCATTTTCTTATGAATAAGAATAATGTCATGGGCCTCTTTTTCTTTTTGCATGTGTTTTCCTTCCTAAACTTTTCCCTGAATAATTTAATTGTAAATTCTCATGACACTGCCTGAGTATGTTTACATTTGCAAGTGCATTATTTAATAGATTCTGTGGTTTTAAAATAAAACGTAGCAAGATTTCCACATCCTCTGCTGGTGGACTGTCCATGGGCCTTACCCCATGTGCTGTGTTGTTCGCTCAGTTGTGTCCAACTCCTTGTGACCCCATGGACTTTTCAGCCTTCCAGACTTCTCTGTCCATGGAGTTCTGCAGGCAAGAATACTGGCGTGGGTTTCCCGCTCCTTCTCCAGGGATACCCCAGAGTCACCATTATTAAAAAATAAAATCCAATTGCATACTGCTCTGGCACACATTAAATCTTTCATATCTCATAGTAACATAGCCTTTCTTCATTCTAGCGTGAAGTTCTAGGCTTCAGGATTGTAAGAGAGGGCTTTACTAAAGTGAACCATATGCTGTTAAGGGCTTCCCTGGTGACTCAGATGGTAAAGAATATGCTAGACAGTGTTAAAAGCCTAGGAGATAGCTAATAACTTATTAATTCATTGAACAAATGCGTCAAGAAGCAATGGCACATTACTTAGATGAATTAAATTCTCAAAGTATTAGAATGTAAACCAGTAAGGCGATGTAGGGTTTTTTTTTGGTGTTTTTTTTTTAACGTTATTCATCAAATACTCTGTTGTAGTAATTTAAGCTAGAGTATGAGGGATAAAAGCAATTCCTTTTGAAATTCAAACTTCTGGATTTTTGGAGTCTGGTATAATGCTAAGGACAGTAAATTCTGAGGCAGTGACTCATGTCCTTAATATCCGTGTATAATTCTAGCTATAGGATAAGTGAAGATAGAGGAAGACCTTGAGAAAGCTGCCTTTGGTGAAATCCTGCCAGTTCCCTCAGAAACACTCATTTCACTTGGACTCAGAATTCAAGTTTTTGAGTTCCTCTTCAAAATGATTATTTCCTGGCCCAAAAAAAACAAGTTGAAGGGTGTAAAATCAGTGTCTTTTTCTCTTAAGCACAGTGTAAATGATTAAATGTTCGTTTCTTTGGGGAAAAACAATCTGACTGATAGCCAGAGCTGAATCCTCCTGGGACTAGGTCTACCGTAGACTCAAAGAATGTTCCAGCATAAGTCATCCTGTGAAATTCCAGCTCCCCTCTAAATGATGCATGTAATTGTCTATCCCGAATCACACCTAGTTCTTCCTGAAGTCAGGGATTTACTCTTCTGTCATCCCTCAGGTCCAGTAATTCTCTCCAAACCCCTCAAATGGAGTCTTTTTATGCCAAAAGCATTATAGAGTTCTTTCCCTTGAGAGTTCATGAGAGCTACTAGAACCATTGAATGCCTCCGATTTCTGACACCTCCCCACCACCCCTATCTCCTCTCTGTACTGACACCCCACAGTCAGTCCGAGCATCCGCTGCCTGAGTGTGTGTAATATCTACACACTTCTGGGTCCCCTCCCCACCATCATCAAGGGCATGATCATGGAGGTAGAACCTAGTCTGCCCGTGAAAGGATGCTTTGTTCAGTAAGCCGTCCATGGAGAGATTCGGATCCATAAGACAGGCATCTGGAATTAATGCCGCGACTGAACTGAACTTGGTAGCTGGACTGCTTGCCCCTTTTTAAGGCTTAATGATTTCTTTTCTTATCTATGTAATTTTACTTGTTTTTGGCTCCGCTCTCATCGTGCCTGAGCGGGCTTTGTTCTAGCTGGTGAGCGGGGCTTCTCTCTCCTTGCAGCGCACGGGCCGCTTTCTGGAGCACGGGCTCCAGGGTCCGTGGGCTCCCGTAGTTGCAGCTCCCGGCTCTAAAGCTCAGGCTCATCAGTTGTGGCTGCACCGGACCAGGGATCAAACCCGTGTCTCCTTCACTGGCAGGAGGATTTTTACCGCTGAGCCGCCAAGGGAAGCCTGAGGCTTAATGGTTTCAAATCAAAGAGCAGAGCAGTGAATTGAGAGGACCGTCCCGGGCGGGGACATCAGTGTGTCCACTATTTCAAAGTGAGTCCAGAAGTATTTAATGAACAGCTGACTGTGACCCCTTCCCCTCCTCGTTCACTCATCCGAGGATCCTTTTTTTTTCTTTTGGGTAATACAAGTTGACTGAGCCTGTTTCTGCTCTTGCAGAGCTGGTAGCCAAGCATCTATGGTTACTACTTTTTTTCTTCTTTTTTCAAGGTGAACCTAAATAAAAGAAGAGTTAGATTTTTCTTTTGTACATACTTTAGGGAAGAAACTGGGCTTTTCCTCTTGGATTCTTGGGCTTGGAAAGAGACTTTTTTTTTAAAATAGTTCACAAATTACTAAAAATACTTAAAACTTTGATTGTTAAAAGTAAGAAGGTTTTAAGGCCAAATTTGCCAAATAGATTAAATTTCTTAATTCAGGAATATAAAATGTATGGTTGTTGTGAAAAATAGATGCACCCAATAAAATATAAGCTAGGATATATATAAATGCAGGCTACTTAGCAGATTGGGAAATCATGCAGAATTAGCTATTGCCTGGTAAAGATTTTATTTTCATTTCAATTTTGAGGCAGTTGGTCCAGTAGGGAAGAGAGCCTCCCAAGGAAGTTAGAAATGCCCAGAACTATTCAGAAGTGAAGCTTCCCCGGTGGCTCAGTGGTAAAGAATCTGCCTGCAGTGCAGGAGACCCGGGTTCAGTCCCTGGGTCAGGAAGATCCCCTGGAGGAGAAAATGGCAACCCTCCCCAGTGTTCTTGTCTGGAGAATCCCATGGACAGAGAAGCCTGGCGGGCTGCAGTCCACGGGGTCACAGAGAGTCAGCCACAACTGAGCACCTGAGCACACACATTCAGAAGGGCACAGAGAAAGCTGCCTCATCTCTCCCTTCTCTTTTGTCAACCACTACAAAGTGGGACTTAAATTCTGAGGCTTCACAGCAAGCAGCAGGGTGTTCTTTAGATATACTATTCTTTATTCTTTATAGCCTGCCATATCATGTAAGCATTTACATTTGATTTTTTTTAAGTTTCTTTAATATTTCACTTGGTAGAAAAGAGCATGTGATATTCAATTAAAAAGTACCTGCAAAGAGCCTTTAAAATGCACTTTTCTAAACCTAAAATAGAAAGGATCACATTTCAGTGATGCAGTGTAATACTAGTGCAAATTATGTTATGTAAATCCAGATTTGCTTGAGTGTTTTGTAAGAAATTGTGACTTGAATGAGATCTCAACAGAAATCAGATTTAAAACAAACCTAGATTAAACAATGAATTGTTCAGAAGGAAGGAAGCAATTACTTTTCAGAAACAACATATATCCTTCTCCATGGTCTCTGGCAGAGTGTTTTCAAGAATGATTTGATCAATAACCTCACAGTAGTGGCAGATATAGAAAAGAATAAATGTTTATCACACTTGTAAACATCTGAGGCAAAGCCGAAGTATTTGCTGAAAAGACAACATCCATTTTTGAATTTCCCCATGGGTTGGGGCAAGGCAGAGGTGGGGGTGGCATTTACTATTAAATCTGTAAGGTCTGCAAGGTCGGGTATTAATGACTGGAACCAGGAGTTAAATTTAACAATGCAATTTTATTATAGATATATCTGTGTGTTTCCTGGCAGAATGAAATAAGTTGTACTGAATTGTCCAAAGGGTGTTTCATTTCCATGCGGACAGCTTACACACATCTTGGCAACTGGGAGGAGCTTATTTGTGCCTTCTGAAAAACAAACAAATGTAATCAAGCCTTTGAAAAGCATTCCACTTGTATAGTTTCTTAGTTGATTCATATTTCTTAATATTTTTAATATTCTTAATTCTTAATATTTCTTACTTAATCCATCTTGGGATATTTTTTGACGCTTGGGCTGATATCTGGATTCCAGCTTTTCCAGAAGAAAGGTGAATCCATGGCTTAGCTTATAAGCGGAGGTGGGCAGAGCTGCTGAGACTAGCAGGCTGTGCAGAGCTCACAGCAAGAACCAGCCAACCTCCCCCATCTTCAGCTGCCCTTCTGTGCAGTCTGTGGCCTCAAATGAAATAGTGATTATGTGTATGGCCTGCGTTTGAAAACACAGCTTTAACACTAGCTTTAGAGAAGTCTTTTTTTTTTTTTCCTGATAATCCTTATAGTAAGGATGAGGGACAGAGGAGAAAGTAAACTCTTCTTGTCTTCGTGTTGCTTTAGAACACCGGAGTGAAGACAAGCAGGTCTATACCGGGCAGAGCGAGTCTGCACACGGTGGACGGGAGCGTGCCCCCACCCCGAGGGCACGGGGCTCCTCTGAAAGGGACCGCGCGGCATCCAGAGCCCCAGTGCGCAAGCCGCGAGGGCCCAGGGATCGCGGGGTTCCCTGCGTCTCCCCGCCCTCGGGCCTGTGAGAGATCGGGTTTAAACTGCAGGTCTCCCGGGAGCCATGCGTGTCCCCGGGACTCTCGCCTCATGGGGCAAAGGTCAAGTGCTGACATCCTTTGACACATATATTTGACACTGCAATTGTAGGCATAACTTGAGGTTTTTATGCGTTCTATTTAATAAAATCAGGTTGGAGGAGATGCTCTTGAAACACGGAGGTGCGGCATACTTTGTGTGGGACAAAACAGTCTACAGGGAAAGAATTGAATTCCCTCATACTTGAAACCAATGTGGCCTTCAGTGGCTTTGGATTAATCATAACTTCATCCTCCTTTTACCAGGCAGTTTGATTTTGTAACCACGCGCCACCCCACCTTATAGAATTCTATTAAGGAATGATGAGTTGAAGCTTGGATGTCCCTGTCAATGAGTTAATTATCAAACGATACAATAGCTGTGACAAATCCGCAAAATGTCATCAAAAGTCATTAAAAAATAAAATTTACCAGATGGTACATATCAAAAAAAAATCACCTTTTTAATCCAATTAATAGTATTTTTTGTAGGACTTGAATGTGATTTAAATGACGTTTACACACACAAAAAAAAATTAAGGACATTATTCTACTTATAAGAAAATACTTTTTTTAAATATAGTAATATGGAATATTTGAGAAACTGCAGGTCTTATTCCTGATTATTCCAAGTTCTTGATAGTATATTAGAGCACTTAATAGCTAAGTAAAATAAGCTTTTAGCAACAATATCCCAACCTAGTGCCAGTATGAACAATGTGTCATATAGAAGGGTTAGTAATTTGTCCCATGATTTCAAATATGTGGGAATGGCTCCTGCCTGAAGAAGTCACAGTTATGAGATTGTTTATGGAGTCTTATATTTAAAAATACAATATGATAAACTTTACAGAGAATGTCAGTGAAAAAGTCCTGACAGTACAATCCTTTAGTTTAATGTGAGAGTTCATAGGCAGTAACAGAGTTCACGGTCGCTCTATATTCTGCAACATCCATCCTTGTATTGAGCGTATTAGAAAAAAACCTGGTAAAGAATTTAGGATTGGAAGAAAGTTTTTGAATACAGAACTTTAGAAAAGTTAAATTCATGAAATAGGTTGAGATAATAGATATAAATATTTTAGGAATAAATATTAGGAAATAACATCTATAAAATGATGATAATGGATTATACATTAAACCTCAGTTGGGAAGAAAGAGTTGGCCACAGAACTCTTTTAAATCACTGTTCTGAGATGGCTAAAATAATGGGAAAGGAAAGTAGGAGCTCTTTTCAACCTTTCTCCATGAGGTCAGCCCCTGTGTTAATCTGAGGCATCTAAGTCCTTGAAAAATATCTAGAAAAAAGGATTGGGAAAAACGAAAAGTGTTCCAAAAAATGTAGGCCAGGGGAAAAAAACATTCAGCAATAAAGGTTTTCTTTGTGTTGAGAGCCAAGGAGAGATAGAGATACATTATGGTAGAGAAAACAGTCAATGAAAAATAACCAAGACTAATGGGAATTTAATGCTTTTGCATTATCTTCTTATATAATAAATTCAACAACACAGAGAGATAGAATGGAAGATGGCAAGAAAAATAGAAAACTGCAGTTAACTCCTGAGTAGGGCAGAAGCAGGGCTCCGGAAACCCTCCCAGGGCACTTTCTGAACAGTGAGTGGGCTCCGTCCGCTGGCCGCTGCGGGCTTCTCTCCCATTGGTGTCCACTGCAGGTCACTGGGCTCAGAATTCGCTGTGCCGCGTTTCTGCCCTCTGGACCTGCAGTAGCTGTGCCGCTGGCTCGAAGGTCACTGTTCCTTGGGAACAGTCTCCACATGAAAAATTGGGAGTATCAGAATATTTATGGAGTCCTCGATGGCTCAGCGGGTAAAAGAATCCGCCTGCATTGCAGGAGACACAGGGGATGTGAGTTCAATCCCTGGGTCGGGCAGATCCCCTGGAGAAGGAAATGACAACCCACTCCAGTATTCTTGCCTCGGAGATCCCATGGACAGAGGAGCCTGGCGGGCTACAGTCCATGGGGTCACGAAGAGTCGGGCACGACTGAGCGGCTAAGCACTACCAGCAGATAGAGATGGGAACGTTTAAAGAGACTCAGCAAGTGAAAGTCTGACGGTGTAATCCTTCAGTTTATAAAGTTGTTTCAAAGAGATTTATTAGTATTTGTATTTAATTAACTAGAATTACATTCATATTTTTAAAAGCGTATCATAAATCAGAATTTATTCAGTGGCCAAGAAGAGAAATCTTAATGAATAGTACTCCAATCTAATTTCACTGACCCTGTGTTATTTAATGTCTTATTTTTCTTAATGGAGAAGGTGTGTATTAAGGTTGATACTAAATTATTTATGTCTTTCTCGCTCCATTGAATGTTATTCTTGTTTTCCATGCCGCTTTATTAGGTGTTATTTTAGCTGCCATATTCCGTAGACAAATTCAGTTGTTCTAATAGGTCTTAACCATTTTGGTTTTCAGTAGTTGTGTAATCTTCCTTTCTGAAAAAGAATTAGTATGTTGAAAATCAATTAGCTTAAAAAGCAGCTCCTTAACTGTGTCACTCTCACAAGTTTGCAGAGAAGTGGAAAGCCCTTTTAGACAAACACATGTGAAGTATGTGGCTTACTATATTCTTATAGCCTGATTGCTCTTCTGGAAAATGTTCAAAAGTTTTCCTCATGTAAAAGCTGGATTGTCCATTTTAGTACTAATGCCATCTATTAAATATGAGTCTTAACATCTTTCTGGTATATAATCTTTAATGTATGGAATTTTCTATTTGCAGGTTCTAGAATTTCAAAAATACTTTACTAAATTCTGCACCTTTTGCATTAGCATAGTATTTATGGACAGTGATAGATATAAATTTAGGTTTAGGGCTTTAAAACAATGAAGTTAAGACAGTTTGGTCCAGCAGTCCTGAATCAATAACCAGTATTATAAATTGAGCAAAAATGTATGACTATATTAAAAAGGAAGAAATGTTTCTTGTGGCATGTGCAAAGCTACTCTAGAGTGGTGAACAAGAGTTCAAGGAAAAGAACACTCCCGGTGGATTTACAGGAAGGGTATCCCGACTGAGAAGCAGTTCAGTTCAGTTCAGTGACTCAGTCGTGTCCAACTCTTTGTGACCCCATGGACCACAGCACACCAGGCTTCCCTATCCATCACCAACTCCCAGAGCTTACTCAGACTCACGTCCATTGAGTCAGTGATGCCATCCAACCGTCATCCTCTGTCGTCCCCTTCTCTTCCTGCCTTCAGTCTTTCCCAGCATCAGGATCTTTTCTAAGGGCGCAGTTCTTCACATCAGGTGGCCAAAGTATTGGAGTTTCAGCATCAGTCCTTCCAATGAACATTCAGGACTGATTTCCTTTAGGATGGACTGGTTGGATTTTCTTGTAGTCCAAGGGACTCTCAAGAGCCTTCTCCAACACCACAGTTTAAAAGCATCAATTCTTCAGTGCTCAACTTTCTTTATAGTCCAACTCTCACATCCATACATGACCACTGAAAAAACCATGGTTTTGACTAAACGGACTTTGTTGGGAAAGTAATGCCTCTGCTCTTGAATACGGTGTCTAGGTTGGTCATAGCTTTTCTTCCGAGGAGCAAGGGTCTTTTAAAGTTCATGGCTACAGTCACTATCTGCCGTGATTTTGGAGCCTCCCCCCCCGCAAAATAAAGTCTCTCATTGTTTCCCCATCCATTTGCCATGAAGTGATGGGACCGGATGCCATGATCTTAGTTTTCTGAATGTTGAGTTTTAAGCTAACTTTTTCACTCTCCTCCATCACTTTCATCAAGAGGCTCTTTAGTTCCTCTTCACTTTCTGCCATAAGGGTGGCGTCATCTGCCTATCAGAGGTTATTGATATTTCTTCCAGCAGTCTTGATTCCAGCTTGTGTTTAATCCAGCCCACCATTTTGCATGATGTACTCTGCATATAAGTTAAATAAGCAGGTTGACAATATACAGCCTTGATGTACTCCTTTCCCAATTTGGAACCAGTCTGTTGTTCCATGTTGAGTTTTAACTGTTGCTTCTTGATCTGCATACAGATTTCTCAGGAGGCAGGTCAGGTGGCCTGGTATTCTCATCTCTTGAAGAATTTCCCACAGTTTGTTGTGATCCACACAGTCAAAGGCTTTGGCATAGTAAATAAAGCAGAGGTAGATGTTTTTCTGAAACTCTCTTTCTTTATCAATGATCCAACTGATGTTGGCAATTTGATCTCTGGTTCCTCTGCCTTTTCTAAATCCAGCTTGAACATCCGGAAGTTCACGGTTCACATACTGCTGAAGCCTGGCCTGGAGGATTTTAAGCATTACTTTGGTAGCGTGTGAGATGAGTGTAATTGTGCGGTAGCTTGAGCATTCTTTGGCATTGCCTTTCTTTGGAATTGAAATGAAAACTGACCTTTTCCAGTCCTGTGGCCAGTGCTGAGTTTTCCAAATTTGCTGGCATATTGAGTGCAGCACTTTCACAGCATCATTGTTCAGGATTTGAAATAGCTCAACTGGAATTCCATCACCTCCACTATCTTTGTTCATAGTGATGGTTCTTAAGGCCCGCTTGACTTCACATTCCAGGATGTCTGGCTCTAGGTGAGTGATCACACCATCGTGGTTAATTGGGTCGTGAAGATCTTTTTTATATAGTTCTTCTGTGTATTCTTGCCACCTCTTCTTGATATCTTCTGCTTCTGTGAGGTCCAGACCGTTTCTGTCCTTAGTTGTAGTGAAGTTTCCCCAGGAGGAACTGTGGCTCTGCCATCCTTTGAGACCATTGAAGAACTGAGGGATGGGTTCTGGGGAGCAGCCAGACCCCATACGCTAAGGAATTAGCCTTGTGCATTTCTCAGCGCTTCCAGGCAATCGTGACAAAAGCATCAGCTCTTACGCCACCCCCTCTTTCCTACTATATCTGTTTTTCTCTGTGTCCACATTGGTACCTGATTTAACAAGGTGTAATTTACACATAGTAAATTCACCCACTGTCAGTGCAGAGTTGGATGGGTGTTAGCCAGTATGAACAATATTGTCACCCTCCAAAACTTCCTTATACCCCTTTGCAGTCAGTCCTCACACCCTGGCGACCCCTGATTCTTCCTGTCACTGTAGTTTTACCTCATCGAGAATTTCATGTAAGTAGAATTATTCAACATGTGTTTTTTAGTGTGTGTGTCTGAATGATTTCCCTTAGCGTCACGTTCTTATTCATCCACCTACCTATATTTTTAGTCTGTTTCTTTACTGATCTTTTTACTGATTTTTTACTCTGATTTTAAACTTCTCAACAGACTCCCAAATGCATACTCCAACTAGAAAACTGGGCCCATCTACACCAGAACAGAAATTGTTTGGCCACACTAAGTAAAGGAAAACTAAAACAAATAATTATTTTAAGTCTTTTTTTTTTTTTTTTTTT
>SJYT01032831.1:202881-237150 GCA_006410635.1 Cephalophus harveyi
CTGTCCCTTGCTTCACCCCAGCATACACATAATCAGACAGACACACTCACCCCCGCGTCACCACCACCACACCACATAATCACTCGTGATCACTGCCCAGAAAATCTCCACGGTTTCTTAATATAATCTCATAGCTTAAGTTCTACTGGAACGTGACTCCCAACCAAACCCCTCGACCCTTAGAGGGCACAGACAAAGCCTTTGTGCCCACTGGGAACTGGGGGGAAGGAGCATTGACCTCCCAGGATGCTGAGTCAGACCCGCCTTTGAGTGTTTGAGAGTCTCCTGTGGAGGCATGGGTTGGCAGTGGCCTGCCATGGAAACAGTGGTCCTGGCAGCTGCAGTCCTGGGAGGTACGTGTTGGCATTAGTCCCTTGAAGGTCGTCACTAGCAATACCACAGAGCCTGCATATAGAGGGACAGGAAAAGGAGTGTCAACTCTGGGGGAGTCCAGTGTCCAGAGGTTTAAGACAGGTAACCGCATACTTTTCCCTGGCATCCCACATATATTCCTGCTGGGCTTTACATACATATGCCCTCTATACATGTAAAGATATTAGAACTTATAAGAGTCTGGCATCTGCAGTAGATAATTAGGTTCCTAGTGTCTGACTTGGGCTTCCCTGGTGGCTCAGACGGTAAAGCGTCTGCCTGCAATGCGGGAGACCTGAGTTCAATTCCTGGGTCGGGAAGATCCCCTGGAGAAGGAAATGGCAATCCACTCCAGCACTCTTGCCTGGAAAATCCCATGGACGGAGGAGCCTGATAGGCTACAGTCCATGGGGTCGCAAAGAGCTGGACACAACTGAGCGACTTCACTTTCACTTTCAGTGTCTAACTTGGACCTTGAAATGCTTTTCTCAGAGAAACTGTTATAAATAGTGCTTAGGAGATTGAGCTGGCCCTGCAAATTCTGCAACAGTAAGAATTCTATAGACTTTTGGAAGCTGGCCTAGAAATCTGTTACTTGTGGCATTGTTTCTATAGATAATTGTGTTCTGAGTTCTAAACAACAGAATTCCAAACCTGTAATTTGATGACTGCTGCTAAGTCGCTTCAGTCGTGTCCGACTCTGCGCCACCCCATAGACGGCAGCCCAACGGGCTCCCCCGTCCCTGGGATTCTCCAGGCAAGAACAATGGAGTGGGTTGCCATTTCCTTCTCCAGTGCATGAAAGTGAAAAGCGAAAGTGAAGTCTCTGAGTCGTGTCCGACTCCCAGCAACCCCGTGGACTGCAGCCCACCAGGCTCCTCCATCTATGGGATTTTCCAGGCAAGAGTACTGGAGTGGGCTGCCATTGCCTTCTCCATATTTGATGACTACCTTTTTGGAAATACTGCGACAGCCTGCAGGTAAAAGTTTCTCCCAGCGTGTGATCATTAAAAATTTAAAAAGTGTCTAGATTGCATGTGGAATAACATGGAATGACACAGCCTGTCTTGAATGTACAAACTACGAATAGAATGATTTATTATTTCTTATATTTTAATGCGAAATTAATCTCAGGAATTTAAAACTCAAAGAAGTTCTCACAGTATCAATTTATTTTCACCTCGCGTGTTGACTGACTTTGGACTCTGACTTTTTCATATGTAAAACTGGAAGTATGAATCAGAATTCTCATGAAATTTTAAACTTTCCAAAGATCCAGAAGTGGACTTTTCTGTTCTCTATTAACTTACACCTTCACTGTGAAGGTGGTTTTAAGAGTGTTCTCAGGCTGACTGGTTGTTTGCTCTGTAGTGTAAGTTAGTGTTAAAGCAGTTTTAAACTCTGGCTCCTGAATAATGAGAAGTTTAAAAGCTATGATTTTTAGTGCAGTCTTATTCTACAATGCGGTATCTAGATATCTATCTCAATTGACTGTTAAATGAAACATTCACCATAAAAGTGTTGTTGTTCAGTCGCTAAGTCAAGTCTGACTCTTTGTGACCCCATGGACTGCTGCACGCCAGGCCTCCCTGTCCTTCACCACCTCCCGGAGTTTGCTCAAACTCATTTCCATTGGGTCGGTGATGCCATCCAACCACCTCATCCTCTGTCGTCCCCTTCTCCTCCAGCCCTCAATCCTTCACAGCAGTAGAGTCTTTTCCAGGGTGGCTCTTTGCATCAGGAGGCCAAAGTACTGAGCTTCAGCTTCAGCATCAGTCCATCCAATGAATATTCAGGGTTGATTTCCTTTAAGATTGATGGTTTGATCTCCTTACTGTCCAAGGGACTTTCAGGAGTCTTCTCTAGCACCACAATTCAAAAGAATCAATACTTTGACACTCAGCCTTCTTTATGGTCCAACTCTCAAAATGCTATTTTTTAAATGTTTCTTCAGCCATATTATTGCCTTTTGAAAGAAGCTTCCCCTTTGAAAGAGCACACCTGCCTTTTATTTATTTGATTGCTTTACAAAAATGATCGATGAGTCTCTGTCCTTTCCAAGCTATAGAAGGAACTAAATGTGTTAAATAGCGTTTCTCTCTTTAAAAAAAAAAAAAAAAAGAAGTAAGTTGGGGGGTGGGCATACACTTGTCACATGGGGCACTATTTAAGCATTTAAAATGATCCAACAAGTCTCATCTCTGAACAAATATCTTTATAAAAAAATAATATAAAGGGATAGCAGATGTTTCATACTAAGAAAAGAAAAGCTGATAAACTTTATGATTTCAAAGACAAGCTAATAGAAAGTCTGGAAGGTGTATCCCAAAGAGCTCCTGGTAGTTCTTCTGAGGCATGGCACCTGATTAGTGAAAAATAGTTGGGTAGGGTTTCAGTTTTATAACAGGTACTTTAAAAAGAGTGGTGAGGTTTTAGGTAATTCTTCGTTCCCTTTTTTGTGTGTCACTCTTTAAAAAAAAAAAAAAATCCAAAATAAAAATCGTACCTCTTTTAAAAACCATTTTTGCAGAGTTCATATATATCATCTATTAAGCCTTCAGACATGTGTCCAAACTGCCTTCTTTATATATTTACTCCTAAAAAGAAAGTATTGTATTAAATGGAAGGCTTTTGCTTGCGGTTTATATGCTTTTGCTCAGTTTTGCTCAGTGGATAAAATTAGTGTGTATACCATTAAGTATGCTTTTAATAGTATCTGTTATAAGGCATAGAATGCTATTTTAAGGCACACATCTGTGCATTACATACAAAATAGCAGTTTTAAGCAGATTAGTAACAAAGCACGTTCTGAGTTAGAAACAGAGCTCCAAAGGCTTCATGTTTGCTTGTGAAGAGAATAAATTAAACCATCAAGACAGTGGTTTCCCTTAAGGACCGTGGTGATTTGGGTAGCTCATCAGTGCTGGAGAGGGCAACAAGTGGGCTAGTGGTATTGATTTTCATCTTGAGTTACCAAAACATTTTTTCATTGACAAATATTAATTGCTTATTAAGTGCTAAAGAGTTTGATGGTCCAAATATTGGATTTTATAATGAATTGGCCTTTTAGTTTGCCTTATCATTAGGCAGTGTTATTGCATTAAAGATACAAAAGGTTTCAGGCAGCATATCTCCCACTCTAGGGGTATCAAATGAATATTCCTGTAGAGCTTATTCTCAGCAAGAGGATAGTTAATTCATTTTCCATTTCATATAAGTGAATTCGCTTTGACCTAACTGTAGGGAATGCCTGCCTGTGTATCCATTGTATGACTCTGTGTGCTCAGTAGCATCCAACTCTCTGTGACCCCATGGATCTTTGCAACCCCATGGACTGTAGCCCACCAGGCTCCTCTTGTCCGTGAAATTTTTCAGGCAAGAATACTGGAGAGGGTTGCCATTTTCTTCCTCCAGGAGATCTTCCCAACCCAGGGATCAAACCCGTGACTCTTGCCTTGGCAGGCAGATTCTTTACCACTAGCATCACCTGGGAAGCCCTATAATCAGTGGTAAAGTGTCTGATATATCTTGTATTGATTCTAGTTTATGAATCTCGTAAATCAGTGAAAGTTCTATCAGAACAAAATTGGTGACTATGATCATTAATATGAGTCTTTATAAATCATTAGCTTGATTAAAATATGTCTCCTTTCATTTTTGAAAAGGATCTGTATATCAAAGTGAGTAACCAAATACATATGTGTGTATATTTGCATACACTCACATATGCAAAGACGTAACAAGTTCCATTTTAAAATCCCTTTTGTCTTTCCCTTTAATAGTATATCTTTTTTTTATATAATTATATTCAAAGAAGCCTATTATCCCTATTATATAATGACCTTTCTAAAATATCAATATTTATGGATAACTGATGAAATTTAAGCAAAGTTAAAATTTACAGAAGTGGGACTGTCAGTGTTATCAGTTAATTAGTATTGGTCATTTGGAATTAGAAGTTCAATTCTAATTCAAATATATGCTTTTGATCCTAGCAACTTGCCTTTTTAATAAATTATTTCCTGATCTGAGTTAAATAATTACTACTTATTAAAGGGTGATTATTTAAAAGATAAGATATTATCAAACTTCAAAGCAATTTTGTTAAGTATTAACTGCAGTGAGTCATCACAAAATTCTCTACCTAAAAAGTGACTTGTATGCTGGGGACAACTTTGAAGGCTTTCATTTTAAAATATTAGCTAAAAACTTTGAGATTTCAAGTCTACAAATTGTAAAATAAACTAGCCCTTTCTTCTCTGCCCACCCCTTAAGTGGTAGTATCCTCTGTCATTTCAACCACATCTTTTCACTCTGTCTGCTTTTCATAGGTTATCTCAGCCCCTTACACTCAAGCATTTAACAGATGTTCATGGAGAGACTGGCGTGTGCCAGGAACAGTGCCAAGTGTAGGATGTATGCCTTCAACGTGTGTCTGTGTGCTAACAACTCCCAAATCTGTCTCTCCTTTCCATATATCTTGTCCTGAGTTCCACATTTTTCTTTCCAATTTTCTGACATATTTCTAAATACTTACTCAAGTCCTCCACATTCATACCTGCATGTCCCAAACTCAGCTCACTATTTCCCCCAGATGACATCCCACGGACCCCTTCCCTCCCCACTAAGTGCTTTTAGAGCACTTTCTTTCTCTTATGCTTCCCTGTCCAGGAAACAGCATCACCACCCGTCCAGCTGGACGTCTCTTCCTGCCCGCATCCCGATCTTCATTCAACTCCTAACTTACCTGCTATATTTGCCTGCCACTCATTCCTTTTTGCCTAATTTCTCTCCCTTCTCTCTTCCAGAGTTTTCCTAAAACTGGTCTGATCTGACTATCCCCTTATTTAAAAACTCTGGGAAACTCCCTGTGGAGTTTGGAGCTATAAACCAAGTCCAAGTTCTTAGCACAGCCAACAGGTGGTTTCTCACCTGGCCACAGCTGGCTGCTTCCCTCACCTCCAAAGCCCTCTCCCCGTGTCCCTCCGGCCTCTCACGGTTCCGCTGGCAGAGGGACAGAGGGTGCCCAGCGTTTCCTGGCCCCCGCCCGCGTCTGCACTCTCCCAGGTCTGTCCACAGCCACCTCCTGGCGTCGAGTCTTGCCCTGCAGGCCGGCTGCTCCGTTAAAGACCTCTCCACCACCTTGTCACCGCACCTTGTTCTGACACCTCCTGCCCCTGAGCGGAAACTGCTGCTTACTCGTCTGTTCCACGCCACTGTCCTCACATTCTGGCATGCCAGGTCTTGTATTACATAGTGGTTGCTTACTGGCAACCTGTCCTCCTCTCCTCCTCAATTCATGGACAGGGGTCATATGTCATCTTTCTACTGATATCTAACACAGGTCGTGGAACTTAATAAGCTCTTGATAAACATTTTAAACTTGTTGTTGTACATTTCTCCAAAGAATATTAAATCCCATGAGTTAGGAAAAACAGATACCATCCTTATTTTTACAAATAAGCAAATTGTGTCTCAGAAGATTTTGCCCACTTCTAAAACCAACAAGGATCAACTTTAATTCATCAGGTAAACATGAGGTAGTCTCAGAATAAGTCAGGACTAACAAGTAGTATCAGTGTTACTTGACCTTAGTAACTGCTGGGGAATATTTTCAAATGCAATTGCTCTGTAGAAAAAAAAAATCCTACATATATTATTGTATTGTTTTATTACTATTTTAATATTGCACATATGGAATGATACATCAAAGATAGGAGGATGATTTTATAGTGTTCTAATTTTGCATCTCTTGACTTAACAAAGAAATAGACCTTGTAATTAATTAATAACCTAATTAATTAGGTTATGTTCCAGACTAATCTGATTTTCTGTTTTAATAAGTTAAAGAAGCATAAAAACCACCCATAAAAGTATAAAATTCCTGAATCTGTATTGTGTATTATTGTATATAGTCTCAATCTCGGAAGCAAGTATGAGCCAAAGGATACAATAACATATTGGTTGATGACATGTATAATTTTAGAAATACATATAATGCTTTAGGTTTCTTTAACATTTTCAAGTCATTTCCCTTTTTGGAAGGATGAAAATATTAGGTTCTTTTGAAATGTGATTTTGAAAAATAAATTCCATATTAGTGCATTCTGCGTAAGGCAGTTTCGTGTCAACATGCCCTGTGCCAGTCCAGAGAGAGCCAGGAGGGCAGGAGCCTGAAGGCCTTATCATGAAGCTCTAGCCAAAACCATCTGTGTTCACCTTGACCCAAATCAGAACCCACAGAAACGCTGAGGTCCATCTGGATGGACATTTCCTCTGTGATGCGATTGCTGTCCGCACCAGCTCCTGTGTGTCTACTGAAGGCTGCTGTGGAAGGGCCTGGAGTCTTGCAAGGAACTCTAAGTGGAAGCTATTGGAATTTAGTTTTGTGGCATAGTATTATCTTTAACAATATACTCTCCTCTGTCTTCTTTGAAAATTTACATAGCCGTTTTATGCTGGCCTAATTTCTTAGGAATCCTTTTAATATTTAACAACAGAATTTCTTTTTTTTTTTTTTAACAGAATTTTCACAGTCTGAGAATAAAAAGGCAAAAATTTCTTCAAGACTTCTAGTGTATATTTGAATAGAAGTATATTTAAAATATGATCAAAAATACTTAGCTTTGGGTGTGAGATCTATAGAAAATATTTGTGTATTTTAAAAGCTACAGAAAGTTATACTTTAATAAATGTCTTATAATTATTTCATACCAGCAATGTGAATAGTTGATAAAATTAATTCATCCACTCTCCTTTTTATTTGAACCTGAAGCACATTTATCTAAATCATCTAGGCACTCAGTGTTCGAGAATCCATAAATAATCTTTAAATATGACTATTTAAAATGTTAACATGTAAGAAAAAATGTTACGGTTGGAATTATGTGTGTACCTTTTCTTTATTCTATTGTTGTAGCTTGAGAGTCTCACACACACAGTCCAAACATACTACCATCATGTTATTAGCCAAGAAATGGTGGTGATCATGTTACAAAATAATTGCAAGTTTGTGATGTTTGGGATTTTTAGCAAACATAATTATCTAAGGATATTTCTATAAAATTGATCATTTTAGCATATAAAGAAAGGATATATCAATTATTATAATCTAAGTTGGTGTTTTTAAATGACTTTATCCTGAAAATACTTGCTCTATTAAACCAGAAGAGGGGTGCGTGTTTGTGTGCAGGTGCACGTGGTCACCTCCTCATTATCTGTAGCAAAAAAGAGGAAGAAAGAGTCAGACATAAACGATGAGGCTTACAGAAGATTTATTTGAATCTGAAAAAGTTCCTCAGTTGAATAGAAGGGAATAGCCCCCAAAAACCAGTACATAATTCTTCTCATAGAGATTGCTGTTACGATGGCGACAATATTTTAAGATTGGAAAACAGCTGTTGACGTTAATGGTCACTTTATTTGTTCATTTGTAGATCTGCCTTTTTAAATTTAATTTTGATAATGTACAGTTGATATGAGTGAAAACATCAGCCTCAGTATCCTAAAATTCTGAAATTCTTACTAATGCCTAAATTACCGTAGTGAAGCAATCTTGAGCGTTTATTGAGTCTCACTATTCCTGGAAAAGTGTGTCATGCACATGCATGTTGGTTATAATCATCCACAAAGAAGTTTCAGAAACTATTGCCCATGTCTTAAGGATTGCCAGTATGTAGATATCAAAAACGCCTTTAATTCGTCAGTGTCTGTCAGTTTATGCCCAAGTGGCACTGAAGTGGCTCTCAGTAACTGAAAGTGTGCAGTAAATGCTGCAGCTATTTTTAGGGAACAGAGTCTGTTTACTTGAGGCTTTTCATCTTATAAGAAAACTTAAGATAGCAGACTTTTATTATATTTCTCCTTAGATCTATTTTCCATTAAGATGTTAAAATGATACCAAATCTGCTTTTCTTTTGCCCTAAATGTATATTCTTTCCAATTAGATAGCGACAGACAATAATTCATTGAATCGTTCCAGTACCCGCTGGATTGAAAAACGCCACAGTGGCTTGACTCTCTTAATATACAGTTGGCATAATGTGAAAGAAAAAAAAAATACAGCCCTCCATCAAGAAAAGAAATTATAGAGATAACCCATTTTCAACCCTCAAATCTCTGTTCAGAATCACTGTAGAACCACCCAGGGCCGCATCTAGGTGAACGGCTTACACGGCAGCAGAGGGGACAGCCAGCACAAGAGGCTGGGCTGCCTCCAGCGCCCGCGCGCGTCCGGCGTGCGTTTCCCATCCGCTCATTCTGGTCAGTTCTTCTGGTTTCTGTCTTTTGTGTCCCCAGTGAGAGCGAGCTGGGCCCCTCGCTTTCCTTCATCACCACGGTGGCCGTGGGCTCGGGGACCCTGGCTCTCCCCACGCGTGTGAGGGCTCTGGGCATCAGGCACCTGCGTGCCAGCAACTTTCCCAGCTTTTGGAGCCAGCTGCAGTTTTGTGGTAAAATTAAGCATAGTCCTGGCCTCCTGGGCGGTGTGATGAGCAACTCGGATGACAGCCATTTGCCCGGTTCCAGCACTCAGTCCGGTTTTGTAGTCCCACAGTTTGAGGACGTGGTTGACCTTTACGATACCATCCAGCTCGACGAGGTCACAATTTGAAAGCTTGGAGAAAGTTTAAGGAAAATCTACAGAAATTATTCTAAGAGTTGGAAGCTGAGCTCTGAAAGGCAAAGGTTATATTATAGTCACTAAATTTTTTTTTAATCCTAAAAATAAAAAATAAAAAAGAAGCAAGTTGCAGTAACAGCATTCAAGTTTATGAAAAGTTACCATGCTAAGGCTGGCGATCCCAGACCTCCCTGGTGGTCCAGTGGTTAAGACTCCAGGCTTCCATTGCAGCAGGTGTGGGTTTGATCCCTGGTCTGGGAACTAAGACCCTGCATGCCTTGCTGCCAAGAAAAAAAGAAAAAAAAAACCAACATAAGCTTGGTACCAGCTGTTCTCATCTCTTCTGAGGCTGGAACCGAGGAATCAGGCTTGCACTACAGCATTCTGGATTTAGATTTGAAAAAGGAAAACTTTTCTGATGGCACACACCATTAAACACAGAAAAGGGCCCTCAGGGGAGGCTTTGGAATCTTCTCAAGAGGGAGATTTGTACAGGTGTACACCTGTGGCGGATTCATGTTGATGTATGGCAAAACCAATACAATATTGTAAAGTAATTAGCCTCCAATTACAATAAATAAATTTATATTAAAAAAATAAAAATAAATTTTTTTTAAGGAAAAAAAAAAGAAAACAAAGTGAATTTTCATCCAACCTGCTTTAAGGCAGCCCTGTCCACCTACGGAAAAGAATGGGTGGCCTCTCAGCGTTGGTGGCCACGTCTTTCGGCCGTAAGATCCCACCCACAAAAAGGCGGCAGAAGGCTCAGGTCACAGTGGATATTAAATTTTACTCCAGCCTTCTTATTGGCTGTAGATGAGACTTTCTGAAAATATATTATCGTCTGCCTAAATCGTCTCCTCGAGCAGGTGAACGTTGAGTACCTAACACAGGTTTCACAAATCGGTTGCTTCGGAGAGAAGAAAGAGGGAGTTTTATTTCTTGAACATAATTAATTCTGAACTTTTCAACTCTTTGGAAATGGCCCTTTTTTTGACGAGCCGTTCCCTGGCCTAACAAACAAAGCCGTCCATCAGCGTGGTGTCTCTGTGTCCCCGGACCCTGTCCCTCCCTGCCGATCAGCCCGGAAGTCAGCAGCCTGTGCTGGGGTGTCAGAAAGGCAGGCAGAGCAAGCCTGCTCCAGCTTCCTCACCCACCCTTTCCTGACTGTGCCTGCAGCCGCGAAGAGATGCCGAATGTTTGGCGGGTGTGTCAGGCACAAGCGCGCCCTGAACCTCACTTCGCATTGTTTGGGTTTGGGTGGTTGTATGTTTATTTGTTTTTATATTTTGGCCACGCCTTGCAGCGCTCGGGGATCTTAGTTCCCCGACCGGGGATGGAACCCGTGCCTCCTCTGGCGGGAGGGTGGTGTCTTCCCCACCAGGACCCCCAGGGGAGTGCCCGTTGTTTGTTAGCACTAAGGGGCCAGCAGGGCTCCCCCTCCGCCTGCAGCGCGGGAGACCTGGGTTCCATCCCTGGTTTGGGAAGATCCCCTGGAGGGGGCATGGCAACCCACTCCAATAATCTTGCCTGGAGAATCCCACAGACAGAGGCGCCTGGCGGGCTGCAGTCCATGGGGTCCCAAAGAGCCGGACACGACCCAGCAACTAAGCACACGCGCTGGGAAAAGGTGTGCATTTGTAGGTCTTTGCCGTTACCTCTCCTTCTTGGAGCTGAGCCTCACTTCCTCAGCACCCACTTCCCGGTATATCTGGCCCGTCTCCAGCTGCTTCCTGCCTCTGTACACAGAGGGGCGCGTCATCCATTCTCACCCTGAGCTCAAGGCCTCTGCCACGCTTGTACCGGTACCTCATGAGAGCAAGTTGGTCCTGTTTGCTCTCTGCCAGGGCACAGGCCAGGGAAAATGCCTCAACCAAAGTCACAGTTGTATTCGTAGGGATTTCAGAGACCACGTGCAGCCCCCTGGGGACACACGGCTCAGCGGGCCTTGCAGTCACCCCTCAAATTCCAGCTGCCTCGGTTCCCCTAGAGCCAGCCCTGTGCTCCCCAAGGAGGCCTGTGAGCAGGATGGCCATCTTTCCTCTCAGGCCTGGCAGACCCTGGGGCTGTGAAGTTCAAAGTCCTTTCTTTTCTTTTTTTTAGTTTAATAAATGTTATATAAAATACACGGGTCAGTCAGCATCTTTCCCTTGTGATGGTATTTATGGTAGCAGAACTGTACCTACTCTCGGACAGCTTTTCTTTAGAATTTATGCTAAAAGTAGGAAATTTTGTTTGCCTGGGCTTTTTCCCTCCCCTTAAAAAAAGTGAGGAGACCTGGAAATTAATGCAAGATGCTCTCTCTGATCTTGTTCAGTCTGTGAAGTGGGTGCAGTCGAGTCCTCCGTTTTGGTCTCGGTTCTCCAATTTGTCATTCGGGAGCTGAATAGCAAGAAGTCCAGGAAGAGACGGCAGTTTTCAAGAGAATATTCTAGACCGTGCTAGTTTGTATCGATGCTGACCAAATCATTTTGGAAGTCCGTGTCTCTCCTGCCCTGTATGACAGGGTTAACTATGCTCCTTTGCGGAGCACACTGGACGAGCCTGTTAAAAGCCGCTGGGCATGTGCAAGTGTTGTTCCTTATTAATCCTGCTTCTCAGCTCCTTGTCTTTATAAGCAAAAGCGGGGGAGAGTGTTTAACAATTCAACATTCTTGTCTCCTGCTAGGGATAATTGGTTGATT
This sequence comes from Cephalophus harveyi, assembly GCA_006410635.1. NCBI lineage: Eukaryota > Metazoa > Chordata > Mammalia > Artiodactyla > Bovidae > Cephalophus > Cephalophus harveyi. The sequence goes on from SJYT01032831.1 coordinate 214,558, forward strand.
TCTTTTATTGTTCATAGCACTTCTTGAATTAGATTAATTTCTTTATATTCCATTTCTGTCTTTTTAAGACAGCAATTTCTCTGACAAAACCTATCACAAGGGCTGTGATACCCACCATCTAAAAAGCAGACCCGACTTCCTTTTGTTTGGAAACCTGTTGTTTGGGGAGAAGGTTCTTTCTACTCGAGCGTTTACGATCCTAAACCCTTGAGTGTGTAGAATCACAAAGTGCTCTCGCGCTCACTGCCATCTGCACACAGCTGCATCGCGCCGGAGGGGAGGTTCCAGTCAGCTCAGGGGGCATCTGCACCGGTCCGGAAAAGTTATGACCAACCTAGATAGCATATTCAAAAGCAGAGACATTACTTTGCCGACTAAGGTCCGTCTAGTCAAGGCTATGGTTTTTCCTGTGGTCATGTATGGATGTGAGAGCTGGACTGTGAAGAAGGCTGAGTGCAGAAGAATTGATGATTTTGAACTGTGGTATTGGAGAAGACTCTTGAGAGTCCCTTGGACTGCAGGGAGATCCAACCAGTCCATTCTGAAGGAGATCAGTCCTGGGTGTTCTTTGGAAGGAATGACGTTAAAGCTGAAACTCCAGTACTTTGGCCACCTCATGTGAAAAGTTGACTCATTGGAAAAGACTCTGATGCTGGGAAGGATTGGGGGCAGGAAGAGAAGGGGACGACAGAGGATGAGATGGCTGGAAGGCATCACTGACTCGATGGACGTGAGTCTGAGTGAACTCCAGGAGTTGGTGATGGACAGGGAGGCCTGGCGTGCTGCGATTCATGGGGTCACAAAGAGTCGGACTCGACTGAGTGACTGAACTAACTAATGCATCGTGCAGAGGCTGTACATGTGCGAGCTCATTTAATCTTCACAAAGCTCTTCAAGATAGGAACCATCAGCCGTTGTCGCCACCACCATCATCGTCATTGTCTCTGCTTTGTTGGCGTGGGTGCGCTCAAGGTTAAAGAACATAAATAACTTGCCCCCGGGCCCCCAGTGAGCAGTGGAGCCCAAATGCAGGGCAGGCAGTCTGACTCAGAGAGAGTCCTCTGCCAGCCCAAAACCCAGTGCTACCAGTACACCATTTTTTTCCTGAGTGTGGAAAGCAGGCATCATTTTGGATCCCCACAGCACCTTGTCTAATGACAGGAAAGAGCAAAAGCTGAAAGAAAGCACAGAGGGACACACTTATCCCCCCATCCCCGTCCCCCTTCTCCCTTCCTCGTTGTAATCACTCAGATGTGAACTGTGAGGAGAGTCCTACTGAAATTTACAGTCTGGGTGTGGAAGGCAGGGTGGGAGGGGCCGCTAAATCGCCCAGTGAACTTGCTCCCACCAAGACTCAAGATGCAAGTGGAAACAAACCTTCCTGGTTTGCCTTAGTTTAAGGGAACATATGTCCCCATCCTTTCTAGACCAAGAGAGGTGATCAGCCTCCAGTTGTAACCAGTCTGAATATTGATTCATGCAGTGAAGATACAGCCTTTAATAGTTTGGGCAGATACATTAATACAATATTATGCTAATTTGTTTAGTATGCCAGTATTTTCGGTAACTATTAATATTATTAGACATGAGTGTAATTTTTTGTTAGTAAAGACCTTTACTCAGAGACCGAGTCTAAAATACCACATCATTCTTTTTTTTTTTTATTTCGTGATTAAATCAATGATAGCTATTTGGCAGAGGCTCAAAATGATCCCTGTTAACTTGTTTTTAATGGCATTTGATTTATATGTGTGTTCAAACCTCCAACACATGCGTGCATGGATGTGTACTAATTGTGGCCATATGCATTTAAACATAGTATAATTGGGTGGAAATGAAGCATAAAATGTGAAAAACGTATAATTATTAAAGGGTTGAAATGATTGTTTTTGACTCCTTCCAGACCAGAGATGTTATGTGATAGAGCTTTGATTGTTTTTCATTACAGATGAAGTTCCTGGATAGATTTGGTGATCAGTTTTTTTAACTTTTTTTTTTAACTTTCCTAATTAATTGTAAAATTCTTCCCTCAAATAGGCATAAGCGGATGAACACGTTGGTTTGCCTGTTAATATCTGCTCTTCCTTTGAACTCATGCTATATCCTCCCAAGTAGGAAGCAGGTGGACTCCCCAGAACAAGGTCAAAGCCCCTGGATGGATCAGTGAGAGAACTCCAGCTGCTTTTCCTCTTTTTCTAAGCTAAGTTTGACTCAGTGGACATGAGTTTGAGCAAACTCAGGGAGATAGTGAAGGACAGGGAAGCACAGCCTGCTGGACTTCACGGGGTCACGAAGAGCCGGACATGACTTAGCGACCGAACAACAAGTTTATAAGTAAAGAACATACCAGTTTCTAGTATCCATGGCCTGACTCGTTCAGCTTTGAATGCATTTGCATGTTTAGGTGCAATAGTTGTGTGCAGGGCATACAGTGAACGACTCGTCATTTCATTTCAGACAATCCACGGACACAAGGGGCCAATCACTGCAGTGGCTTTTGCCCCGGATGGACGGTATCTTGCCACCTACTCGAACACGGACAGCCACATTTCTTTCTGGCAGGTAAGCGCAGATGCTACGGGGTCCTGATGTCTGTTGCATGATCCACTTTTGCTGGAGGAGGCTCCCTGCTGACCTGCCCGCCAAGGCCTCCTGGTGCCGACCCTCCCTTCAACACCTATCGAGTGTTTATTGCTTGCTGATGATGGGCCAGCTGCCGGCACGCAGGGTCTACTGAGCACAGAGCTGGCAGCCCAGAAAGAGATGGGGTCTGCTCTCACACAGCTTTCAGTCTAAGGGAGACACAAGTAAATAAGCAACTACAGTCCTGGGGGAACCTGGGAGTGAGGTTGCGGGCTGGCTTCACAGAGGCAGTACCACCTGAGCCGAGGCATGGTGATGCTGAGGAAGGGCCAGGTATTCAGGCAGGGAGGGGTGGGTGTTTGAGGAGAAGGAGGTGCCTTTAAAGCTAAGTGACAGGCCTGGAAGGATTCGGGGAGGAGCAGTGGAGACCTCTGCTCAGGCTGTTAATTTACACAAGGCATTCAGACAACAGGGCATAGAGTTTAAGGCAGAAGCAGCCTCGTATGAACTTCTTGCTCTGTTTGTATTATTCCATTTTCATTTGTGTTCTGAATTTCACACATGATGCTCTTCATTCCCAAGCCATTAAAACATTTTCAAAAATCTGAGTACCATTGACTGGCAATACACGAAGATACCTCTGTTTAATGATGATTAAAATGAATATTAATTAATTCAAGGAACTGAGCTTTATAATAGAACTCGTTTCATCCTCAGTGATTAATCTCCATCCCATCTTCTTTTTAAGTACCTTACTCCTGATAATTACAAAAAAATTAAACATTACCAACCCCTCTCCCAAGTTAACTTAAAATTTTGTTGCCTATCCTAGGATGCTGGAGAAGGCAATGGCACCCCACTCCAGTACTCTTGCCTGGAAAATCCCATGGACGGAGGAGCCTGGTGGCCTGCAGTCCATGGGGTCGCTAAGAGTCAGACACGACTGAGCAACTTCACTGTCACTTTTCATTTTCATGCATTGGAGAAGGGACAGGCAGCCCACTCCAGTGTTCTTGCCTGGAGAATCCCAGGGATGGGGGGAGCCTGGTGGGCTTCCGTCTATGGGGTCGCACAGAGTCGGACACGACTGAAGCGACTGAGCAGATCCTGGGATGCAGGTATGTTTTATGAGATGCAGTGCATCACTTTAAAAGCTTAAAAAAAATTAAACAAATAAAAGTTTAAACAAGACTTCACAACTTGAGGATGGTTTTTAAAAAATCAATAGCTAATAAAATGTAAAACAGATACAACAAATTGCTTAATTAACAGCATGCCGCTAAAGCATGACAACTACCAAACCTGGCCTGAGCTTTTCCTCCTCTTCATCTAATTTAGTTTCCCAGTTTATTTTCTCATTATCCTTTCCTCCAGAATATATCTCCAGCATATTAATTGGCTCCTGTTAAACTCTTTTCCTTAGAGATGTCACCCAGTCTTCGTTTTTCACATTGGGTAACCGCAGGACTCATACTTATTTTAGTGAAATCCCACAGCGAGTCCATAAACTGAACTCTTGCAATAGTGGTTCTTCAGACAGTGTCCCTGCCAACTGTTCCTTTCTGCTAACACTGGTTTCTGTGACACTAACTGTACTTTGACGCCCTTGATAGACTTTTCCCCTTGTTTCCGTTCTCTTGAATTCCAGAGGCGCGTTCTTGTGAGGCTCCCTCCGTCCGGCGCGTAGGCGCGTAGCTGGTGTGGAGACACCGGGTGCCTGGCTAAGCCTTGGGGGCCTGGAACCAAGCCGTCACGGGTCCCTGCTTACTCGGGGCTTTGTGTTTGCTTTCTTCCTGGGAATAGACATAAACAGATCTCCATTTTGTTGTTCAGTTTTTCTTCCTGCTAAGAAAATATAATTCCTTATATACATGCATACATGCTGCTGCTTCAGTTGTGTCTAACTCTTTAGAACCCCATGGACTATAGCCCTTTAGGCTCCTCTGTCCATGGAATTTTCCTGGCAAGAATGCTAGAATGGGTTGCCATGCACTTCTCCAAGGAATCTTCCTGACCCAGGGATCGAACCTGCCTCTCTTGCGCTGGCAGGTAGGTTCTTCGTGGCTAGCGCCGCCTGGAAGCCCAATTCCTCACATGATACCTCCTAAATTTACCAGATGTGAAACTTTCCCCAGTATTTTCCTGAATGTCTAAGTGGTAAACCTTTTCCCCCTTATCTAGATCTTCAGGGTTCTGTCTGGATATATTCATGCCTTTCTTGAATATGTTTCTGTTTTTATCACAGTTGCTGCCTAGCTCATTGATGGAATTACGGTCAGCATGTACCTCACGCTGGACATCAAGATCATTCCATAGATGCTATCATTTTGAAATAACCTCTTTGCTCTGTCCAGTTCAGCTTGCGCTGTTGCCCCTGGACCTCACCAGATGCCCTTCACCCTGGGAGTCTGTGTGGCTCTGCCCTCACGGGGCCCGGCTCCTTGCCTTTGTCCAGACGTCTTCTCCAGAGGCCACCCTCTGTTACTTGCGGGGGTGGGTGTTCAGCAGACAGAGCACCCAGGCAACTCAGGCAACACCGCATCTTTCTTGCCTCCGACCCCAGTGTCAGAATTTAAAACCAAACCATTTCTTCCCTACTTAAATTATACCCAGCTTGGTCCTAAAACTTAGGAGAAGACACAGAAGCGTCATTTCACCTTTCTCAAGAAAATACAATAAAACCTCTTCCAGGAGCATAGCAGGGTTTTTATTTGAATAAAAGAGCGTCAAGAAAGCAGTGTTGGATCTACCGCTGCTCTAGCCAGATGGACTTGGCTGATTTATTTAGATGCATATTGTTTAGGTCTAGTGATGTATGATAATACTTTTATATTATTCCAGTAAATGTACTGCAATATATTTTGAAAACTTAATGAAGCCTTATTAATACAGAGCCTTACAAAAGCCATCAGCTATTAAAATCTTTGCTGAGAAATGAGTGTTAATGAGAAATACTAGTTGGGTAATTGCTCAAGTGAGACTTAGTAAGAGGTTTGGATGCAGCATTACTTACACTGAGTGTAGCATTAAGCCCCTTCCTGTTTTGATGAATTACATCTGTTTCTGCATCTATATGTTCAGAAAACAGTCTTCTCAGAACTGGTTTTGTGAAGCATTATTTTTAAAGGGAAAGGAAACGCCACAGTTGCCGTTTAGTTACTTTACATACTCAGCTGCTAAATGATGTAATTTGGCAATCTTTCAAACCCTTCGATTCTCCAGCAACATATTCCTACTATTTGAATATTGCACAACAGGGTATCCATTGGCATTTGAGCCAGGAAAGCTTTGTAATGAACTACAACCACAAATCTCTCACCTAAATTTTACCACCACCCTCCAACAAGTAAGTATCCTTTTCCGGAAATGCTAATAATAGATGTGTAGAACTTTCATTCGTTCTTCATTTATTCCATCCAACATCCATTCCAAACTACTATTCAGCCATTTTAAATGGATGATGTAAATCTATAGTCATTAACATAAAAAGATTGCCCTCAACATTTTGTTGAATAGAAAAAGCCGGTTGTCCAACTGCCTTTTATTTATTATTATTTTTAAAAAATTTTGGCTGCACAGTATATGGGATCCTAGTTCCCTGACCAGGGATTGAACCCACACCCCCTACATTGAAAGCATGGAATCTAAACCACTGGACCACCAGGGAGATCCCTCCAACTGCCTTTTAATATGAGCTGGTTTATGTAAAATCCCTGAAACCTACCTCTCCTTCTATGGACGTACACTTCCAGATCTAGAAAGAGGTTTACCAAAATGTTAATGATTATCTCTGGAAAGTGATATTTCAGGAGATCTTTGCTTTCTTTTTTATACTTCTTTTTATGATTTGAATTGTTTATGATGAGGATTTATTTTCTTGGAAGTGAAGAAAAAAGCTAAGGTGACCAAATATGATTCCATGGAGTTTTCATTCATTCAAGACTCAGATTGCCTTCACTTTAGCATAATTTGTAGCCAGTCTCTGGCCAAGAAAATGTTAGCATTGAATAACAAAATGACTGGTTGTTTCGGTGACAGATCTTTTATGGAACTTATTGGGAAAATTCGTACCCACCCTCACTACTCCGTGTTCCTCTCTTATTTGAAGAGATTGTAGGGAAAGGATGGGCTGAAGAACAACAAACCACAGTTAACACAAGAATATTTATCTTTCCAGCTGTTTCCTACCATCACCGTTATATACCCTGCAGAGATTCATATAGCCCTGTTCTGAGGCAGGAAGGCTGTTCAGTTCAGTTCAGTTCAGTCGCTCAGTCGTGTCCGACTCTTTTCAACCACATGAACTGCAGCACGCCAGGCCTCCCTGTCTATCACCAACTCCCGGAGTTCACTCAGACTCATGTCCATCAAGTTGGTGATGCCATCCAGCCATCTCATCCTCCATCGTCCCCTTCTCCTCCTGCCCCCAATCCCTCCCAGCATCAGAGTCTTTTCCAATGAGTCACCTCTTCGCATCAAGTGGCCAAAGTACTGGAGTTTCAGCTTTAGCATCATTCCTTCCAAAGAAAACCCAGGACTGATCTCCTTTAGAATGGACTGGTTGGATCTCCTTGCAGTCCGAGGGACTCTCAAGAGTCTTCTCCAACACCACAGTTCAAAAGCATCAATTCTTCAGCACTCAGCTTTCTTCACAGTCCAACTCTCACATCCATACATGACTACTGGAAAAACCATAGCCTTGACTAGACGGACCTTTGTTAGCAAAGTAATGTCTCTGCTTTTGAATATGCTGTCTAGGTTGGTCATAACTTTCCTTCCAAGGAGTAAGTGTCTTTTAATTTCATGGCTGCAGTCACCATCTGCAGTGATTTTGGAGCCCCCCCGCTAAAAGAAATCTGCCACTGTTTCCACTGTTTCCCCATCTATTTCCCGTGAAGTGATGGGACCAGATGCCATGCGCTTAGTTTTCTGAATCTTGAGCTTTAAGCCAACTTTTTCACTCTCCTCTTTCACTTTTCATCAAGAGGCTTTTTAGTTCCTCTTCACTTTCTGTCATAAAGGTGGTGTCATCTGCATATCTGAGGTGACTGATATTTCTCCTGGCAATCTTGATTCCAGCTTGTGCTTCTTCCAGCCCAGCGTTTCTCATGATGTACTATCTTTTAAGCATAGGAGATGATCTAATATGGAGCCATGGTTGGGAACCACTACTGAGGTCAGGAGTTTCACCAAGAACCACACCTTTCAGGGGTTTTTGCTTTGGAAAGACCCTGCTTTGCTAATAAACAGCAGACTGTAGTCTGATGGAATTTTAAAGAAGTTATTTGATCCAAACTTTATGGTGGTCTCATTTATGCTTGATGACTGTCAGCCTTGCATTAAGGGTTGAGACTGAGGTTTTTCAGACTATGGGCAATGGCTTACCAGTAGGGGATGAAATAGATTTAGATGGTTGCAGCTGACAGAATAAATAATTTAAAATAAATGAAAGAGAATCAAAAACATTTTTTGAAAATAAATGAAACAATCAAAAACATGAATTCACCACAAATAACAAGAATATTACTTTGTAAAATGTTTTCTCTGTGTGTGTGTATATGTATATAAAGTTGTTTTTGATCCTGATGTAAAATGTTAAAGGTTCATCTTGATAAAGTTCATGGTCAAATAAAGTGTGTAGAGCTCTGACATTTAATGCTAATACTTGTCCCAAATATGAAATGTTTCTCTTTTGTTTTACATGAGAAATGTGGGGCTCTGAAAGATTTCATAACTTTCTCCAAGTTCACCCAGATACACCAAGAGACAGTGATTCAGAATTCAGGTTCAGCCCTGTGTGTCCACAAAGCCTAAGCTCCCTCTGTTATACTAAGATGCCTTACTACCATCTCCCACCCAGGCTTACACCAATATTTGGCATATCTTTAAGTTTTCCCTCACCTTGATGCACAAACTAGACAGACAGACTACTAACAGAGTAAAGTGAAAAAAAAAAAAAACTCTTCTTAATATCTTCTGCTTCTGTTAGGTCCATACCATTTCTGTCCTTTATCGAGCCCATCCTTGCATGAAATGTTCCCTTGGTATCTCTAATTTTCTTGAAGAGATCTCTAGTCTTTCCCATTCTGTTGTTTTCCTCTATTTCTCTGCATTGATCACTGAGGAAGGCTTTCTTATCTCTCCTTGCTATTCTTTGGAACTCTGCATTCAGATACTTATATCTTTCCTTTTCTCCTTTGCTTTTTGCTTCATTTCTTTTCACAGCTATTTGTAAGGCCTCCCAGACAGCCATTTTGCTTTTTTGCATTTATTTTTCTTGGGGATGGTCTTGCCCTCTGTCTCATGTACAATGTAATGAACCTCCTTCCATAGTTCATCAGGCACTCTGTCTATCAGATCTAGTCCCTTGAATCTATTTCTCACTTCCACTGTATAATCATAAGGGATTTGATTTAGGTCATACCTGAATGGTCTAGCGGTTTTCCCTACTTTCTTCAATTTGAGTCTGAATTTGGTAATAAGGAGTTCATGATCTGAGCCACAGTCAGCTCCCGGTCTTGTTTTTGCTGATTTTATAGAGCTTCTCCATCTTTGGCTGAAAAGAGTATAATCAATCTGATTTTGGTGTTGACCATCTGGTGATGTCCATGTGTAGAGTCATCTCTTGTGTTGTTGGAAGAGGGTGTTTGCTATGACTAGTGCGTTCTCTTGGCAAAACTCTATTAGCCTTTGCACTGCCTCATTCCATATTCCAAGGCCAAATTTTCCTGTTACTCCAGGTGTTTCCTGACTACCTACTTTTGCATTCCAGTCCCCTATAATGAAAAGAACATCTTTTTTGGATATTAGTTCTAAAAGGTCTTGTAGATCTTCATAGAACCATTCAACTTCAGCTTCTTCAGCGTTACTGGTTGGGGCATAGGCTTGGATTACCGTGATATTGAATGGTTTGCCTTGGAAATGAACAGAGATCATTCTGGTGTTTTTGAGATTGCATCCAAGTACTGCATTTTGGACTCTTTTGTTGACCTTTGGGAAGGCTGTTAGACCCTACCAAAGCATCCATCAATCATTTGAAGGACGGCTCAACTTTTAAAAAGGAGAACCCAGATATAATCATGGGATTTTGGGGGGAAATCTTTTCATCTGTCACATTCCAATAAGATGTTCTCTTCCTGTCCCCTTTTGCCTTCAACCTGTTTCTTGTCCGTGGCTAAAGCTAAAGGAAGGAATTAAAAAATAAGGCTGTGTCTGAGCCTATTGGATGCCCCTAGCATTTTGAGCCATAGCAGAAATCAAGCCTCCTACACATTTTCATAGAAAATCCATAAAGAATGAAAAATACTTTGTAGTTATTTATCAACTGAGAAATTATATATTTAAAAAAAAAAAAAGCACAGTATGCCTGTTGATGCCAGTTCATTTTAACCGGCAGTTTTCGGGATAATTTGGATCTGTCCTGTAAGAGAAGTAAATGATGATGGTCTGTTACTCTTTGTACCTGTGAGAACTAGCAAATCAAGCTCACCATCATTATTTATATTTAAACTGTTTGGGAATCTCCAGAAAGCAATAAAGCCCTGGTTTTTATCTTTTATGGAGTTTCTAGGAAAGGGAGAGAAGAACACAAGGAAAGAGCCCCTTAGAAGATGTTCAGAAGGTACCACCTGGCTTGAAATGTTAACTGTCCTTTAACAGAAAGAGTTAATGATAATCATACATTTGGTTTTAAAATGTGACCTCGTACACTAGTGATTTTTTTCACCTCTGTGTTGTGTTCGGCACTATTATTAATGCAGGAAAATCAGTAACATTAGTCATCTTAGAAGGGCTATTACTCAGGATGATTTAAATTGTGAAAACGTCAGCAGAGCCTGTGCGCGTCCTGCCAGAGACGGTGCGATTTACACCCCCTGACACCATCCTGCTGCTGAGAAGGGCCGGGGCGAGGAACGGCTTCTGTGCGGCAGTGACCCAAACACAGGGCCCCAGCCCACCTTCCGTGTCCCAGGAGCTGCCCAGGTTCCTGGGCCAGCCCTCCATCCACACTGGGGCGTCGTCTGCATGCTCCCCACAAAGCCGAGCACCACGCAGGTGGAGATGCTGCTGGAGAGCAGAAGTGGGCACACAAATCAGTGCAAAGGAAAATACTATTTCCAAGACCGCGTTCCTGACCTGACCGTCAGGGTGCTTGCCACGTGCCTCGTATATCAGTAGCACAGAAGCTGAATACCGAGAAAATGTTCAGTAATATTTAGAAGCTAAAGGTTTCATCAGATTCAGTCACTCAGATGACAGTTCACTTAGATAACTGCCATTCAGCATGCAGCACTTGGACCTGAGTGCACCGCTGTTCATGAGCCTTAATTTCCACATTATTTTTCCATTTATGTGAATGGATGAAGAGAACCTCAAATTCCCGTCAGAGCCAGAAAAGCCACCCCAAAAAAGGCAGAAATCACCAACTGATGGGACACACCCTGCAAATGAGGTATTAGAGTGTGCTCTTTTTAGCAGCAGAGCAGTGGGCCCCACACGCAGTGTTGAGAGGTGGCTGAGTCTTGCTTTTTCCTTCAAAATAAACTAGAGCTTTCCAGAAACTGAACGTGCTTAAAGCAGGTGAGGAGGGAAGGTGTGGTGGGAGCGGAGCTGGGAAAGGGGGTGAGTTTTGAGTTTCCACCTGGCTCACCTGTTACTCTGCTGCTTAAGTTCACTTCATTTTCTCTAACTAAGTCCCCAGACTTGTCTTCGAGGCTCATTCTTCCAGGGGTTGAGGGAGCACTGTTACTAAAGAACCAGAAAAGCCTGCCCATTTGAAATACCCGCCGTTTCCAAGTACTATCTGATTGAACCATTTTATTAAAATGTATCGCTTAGCTCCCTTCATAAACATGGTTGGGGGGTCGGGGGGAGTCTTCCCTGGAGGGCCAGTGGTTAAGACTGGGCACTTCCAGTGCAAGCCGCACGGGTTCCATCCCTGGAGGGGGAACTAAGATCATACGTGCTGCGCAGCCAAAAAAAAATGGGGACAACCCTGCCACAGCAGGTAGTGACATTAAAAAAGAAAAAAAAAAAAAAGTGGATGGCTTTCTTGCTGCCCAGTTCTACCCAGCAGGTAAAATTTCTCTGGATTTATGCCTTTTCTGTAACAGCATCAGAACAATTTCAAATAACACTGGAAGGAGCCCTTCAGTGGTTGAGAATCGACCCTTAGGTGAACCTGAATCCGGTGATGGAGACGGTGACCGCAGGCAGGGCTGTGTCCCTTGGACCCCTCTCCACGGCGGGGAAGGGGAACGGGCTCCTTCGGTGACTCGCGTTCCCCCGTCCCTGTGTCCCCCCAGATGAACACGTCCCTGCTGGGGAGCATCGGCATGCTGAACTCGGCACCCCAGCTGCGCTGCATCAAGACCTACCAGGTGCCCCCGGTGCAGCCCGCCTCCCCCGGCTCGCACAACGCCCTGCGGCTGGCCCGGCTCATCTGGACCTCGAACCGCAACGTCATCCTCATGGCGCACGACGGCAAGGAGCACCGCTTCATGGTCTAGCCCTGCGGCCCGCGAGCTCCGTCTCCCAGGTCTCCAAGCCCAGAGCCCCCCTCCCGCGGCGCCCGCCATGCATTCTTTGGAAAATGCTGTTGGGCTTTCATGTTCTATTTTCTCTCTATGTGGACCCCATTAATACGTCTGAACATCTTTCCTGAAGAGGAGTGTCTGTGGTTCCAGCTTTGGTTACCAGGCCCCTTTCCATGTTGCTGTGTTGCCATCTTGCTCCTCACCAAGACTTGTAGACACTTGAGGAAATACCAGAAGTCTATACCAGTGCGTGGATGGGACTGGTTGATTATGCCTGTTGAAGCTGTCTCTTATACACATCTAGATGTGTATAAGAGACAGGTCCCCGGGTTGTCCCCCCACCCCCCACCCCCGCGCCGGGAGGGGCGGCTGGCGGTCCTGTTGCTCGGTGCGCGGGAGCCCGAAAATCAATAACCACTGGGATTGCCCTGCCAGCGCAGATCAGCAGTTTCCGAGCGCTGAACCCCACCTCCGAACGCGGTGGGGACCTGGTCGTTCCGACATTGGGTTTTATGGTCGCGTGGCAGTCCTAATCATTGATACTATTTTCCTTTGGATTTCCTAAAAGATGCTGTCGTTTACCAGAAGGATTCTGTGTTTACATGATCTCTCTCTTTTTTTTTTTTCCTTTTCTGGGAGATTGCTCGGAAATTACTCAATCCAATTTCCTAGGGTTTAGCCACTACCTTCTTTATTAACAACTAACCAATTGGAGATTAATGAGAAAATAAACACACACATATACACACAGATTTTCGTGGAGAATAGTTTCCTGGACACCCAGCCTTCCAAAATGCTCATAGCCTGCTCAAATGATGTTATATTTAGTAGTTAAAAATCAAAATCATCACTACTGAAGATCTAGTTAATATAATCATCCAGCCACTAGAACTAATCTCTGAAATGGACTTTTGTAATAAAGATCCAAGTTTGGAAGCATAGCATACACCTGAAAAGAAGATTCTTGTGTCTATAGCTACAGATCTTTTTAAGAAAGAGCTTACCCCTTCCTTTTAGAAACTTCACAGATCTGCAGTTCCCATATGTCAGCTATCATTTAAAAAAATAGTTACAATTCAGCCTTCAAACCACTACTGACCAGTTAAAGGAAAACCAAGACAATATTTCTTTTAAACAAGTGTCCAGCTATGGCACAGGCATTCGGGAGTACACAGTCACCCTCAGTATCTGCGGGGGATCAGTTCTAGGACCCCCGAGGATACCAAAGTCCACATGTACTCAAGTCCCTGGTATAAAATGGCAGAGTACACGAAGGGCTGGCTGTATATCCACCTGTGGGGGGCTCAGTCAGTCTGAACAGGCACTGCAGGGAGGGTGTTCATCACACTTCTAAGTAAACTTTAACTAGGGCACTTTCTTCTCCTTCTGTCAGATTATGCTGGTTCTTTGCTCATAGTGATGGGGAAAAAATCCATAAAATAATACTTTGGATGACTTGCTCCTAACAACCTTGATCTGTATATAGTTGGGAATTTGGTTAGTTGGTTGTTGATTGGTTGGTTAATCAGGCAAAATGGTTTATTGAATACAAAAACAGAAAATGATTTATTAAATTCAGAAAAAAAAAATATGAAGTTTACAAAGAAACCAAAAGTGGTAAAGGGAGCATCTAATTTAAAAAAACCTAGGTTGACAGAGTTCTTATACAAAAAAGTATGATCACAGTCCAGGAACAAATACAGCTATTACTTTATTGAAACAGATTTCTAAAGAACATGTTAGAATCAAGTCTACTAGAACACCTCTTTCATAGTGATAAGAAGTATGTCATGTCTATTGATGGCAAACCCACCCTATACCTTGGTTTTAGACTTTAGGTGTTCTTCAGAAATGAATTCCTGCCACATGCATGTACATTGTATTTATAAAGATCATATATGTAGCTTCCCGGGAAGAAACTAAGAACTATACAACGTAGACTTGGTTTGGTGAGCAAGCTGTTGTGTCCGATATAGACAGAAAAACCTGAGGAAAACACAGAGGGGCTCTCATTTTTCCAGTGGTTTCCCAAGTCTTCAGTGCAAATACCCAGCACATGTTTACCTTATGAACTGAAATGAAGATTAATTTATTCTAGACTACAAAGCTGCTTTGGAATGATGAAGTACAGGTATACTTTAGAGATTTTTTTTTTTTGAAAAAACAAAATGTTCACTGCATCAGGGGGAAGGTGTGAGACTTGTGGGCAGGCCACTCTCAAAGAACAGATGGCACACCCCACGGAAGTTTAGAAGAAAGCTGTGAGGACCTGGGCAGTGGGGCTCGGCCAGCCACACACCCCGGCTGCAGAGACAGCCGTGATTGTTGGCGAGCAGAGCATGACCGTCGTAGGACGCCGAGGTGGACAGTATCTGCTGGTTAGACAGTCACCTCTAACTGCTACACTAACATTTGCATTCTTGTTCCCACACATCTCTCCTTGACTCATTGAACAACCACAGCTGCAAACTTCATCACAGCTCAGACGTCTCAGCACTGAGGTCAGCTTTCTGTTGTCATCACAGCGTATGCTTTTGGTGTCTTACTGATTTTGTTGGCGCTGTCCTTGGACCTGTCCTTGTAAACGTAGAGACGTACGTGTGGCTTCATAGGTAATGTCCAAGCTCAGGATGCCGCGTCGTGACACCTGTATGAAAACATGATGATTGAACTCACTGCGTCCAGCACGTGAAGTAAAACGTCTGCCTCTCGAGATGCCTCTTGATGACGCCACTTAACAGATTCTAAATGTGCTGACTGTCCCTGTGTACATATGTGTGTTAAAATAAAACTGAACTGTACTGAAGGTTGTTTTTCTCATTAAAAACATTGTGCATTCTCTTTAAGCATTCTCCATTGAGATCTCCCCCCACCCCCACCTTTGGTATTAAAGTAAGCTTCTATTTCTGTTTGGCTATTCATTTCCCTGGAAAACCAGCTTCCAGAAAGGTGAACCTGTCCACAGAGGAGGCCAGAACACGGAGGAGTCCTCCGGGACTGGAAGTGACACCAAACTCTCCGACCAAGACTCCACAGCGCCCTCTGTGGCTTGGGCAAGGGAATTGCATGCGTGTTGCTTTATCTCCACCCTAAATTGCTCCTAAATTGACTGTTAATTGTACCAAATGATATCTCGTCAGATTTGATGGCATGGGTTGGCTGCCCTGCGATGGGGGGCTGGGCTGAGATCATTAAATCCATTTCACTTAATATTCCGTTTGGCGTTGGATTTGAATCCCTGAGGTACAGGGCGTAATTGGTTTTCAGGAAAAAGCGAGAGAAACAAAATAGGTCCTCATTGCTCACAGAGGGTTAGACGTGTCAGTAGTGACTGTAGCCCTTTTCTGATTTTCAGATAAGAATTTGAGTCAATCATCATGTAACAATACAGTTTTCTTTAAGAAACAGGCGGGCTTTAAAGGAGTTGACTCTACCATCACTGGCCCTGTTCAGATGCCCAGTGGCCACCCCAGGAAGCGTTTGAATTTCTGCCGATGTCTTGAATGTTTCCTTATAGGGAAAACAGGGGCAGTAACAGTCCTGTGTGATTGGTGATCACATAAACTGATCAAATGTGGAAAGGGCATGACATTAATAGGAAGGTAAAGCCGAGCAGTGCTGGGTGAACTTTCACCTTTCACCCCTTTCGGCTGACTGACAGAGCTGAGTGTTGAAGAAAATCAATACTTTGGAGCCAGGAGGGGAATATTTCCAGCCTCTAACTAGAGAATGTATTTTGACAAGGCCAAGATAATCCAAGCTGCACAGGAGAAAGAGAAAAGAAGACTCATTTTTAAAGCTTGACACTTCAAGGTGTTTCTGTACAATGGTTTAGAGATCGTCAATACATACAAATACCAAAGGTCGAAAAGAAAAGCTAGAAGAATTTCAAAAATTAGATGTTCAGAGCTTTCTGCTGTTTACAAACCAAAAAAAAAGACTACAGAGAGGTTTGTGCTTGGAACCATTTACATGAACAGAGCTCACAACTGTGTGCTTTAAGCCCACCTTTAACCAAATCTTAAATTTACAGAAGCAGCACTGTGAAATACGGAATGCCTAAAAAGTGATTTAGATTTCTGGGTTTTGTACATTTTTTCTTGGATGAGGATTGTTCTTTGAGTGGTTACATTGTCCTTTGAGATGTGTTAACACATTGTTAACATCTCAGAATCTCATTTTTATAATTCCTACTGCGGACTTCTCTGGTGGTCCAGTGGCTAAGAATTCTCCGTGCAGTGCATGGGACCGGGACGTGATTTTGATCCCTGGTGGGGAACTAAGATCCTGCAAGCCAAAAAAAATTTTTAAATGCTTCTAATTCCAGATTCCTGTTGCTCCTGCCCTGCAGCCATGTAAATCTTAGTCCCTCCTTCACATCTCAGCCCCGCCTTCACATTTGGCTCAATTATTTACAGGAGAAAAGAGCACCTTTGGAACTTAAGCTGTTTCCAGTTTTCCAAATCCCTTTTAAGCAAATTATTTCTACAAGTATTCTAGCTAGTGCTCTTCTAAGCAAGAGGCTTGTGCGTCTCTAGGAAGAAGGTGAGCAATTCACTCCCTTCTTACTAGCAAGATTAGATCCATTTGTTCTGTGGACAGGTACGTCCATCAAATGGATATAGATTTGTTTCTTTCCTATAGATAAGAAAGAAGTCGAATCGTGCCCTACCTTCCAGCCAAATGCAGTAAGACAAAGGAATCCCAAATAACAGTCTGGTTCCTCAAGGACAAGCAACACTAGGCAGTTGTAAACATATGCTGATTGTATAAATGATTAAAATAACAGTGAAAATATACCCTTAACTTGTATACCTTATTTTCCACTAAAAAAAAAAAAATCTCTCAGGTGGCACTAATGGTAAAGAACCTGCCTACCAATGCAAGAGACATTAGAGATATGGGTTATACCCCTGGGCCTGGGGAAGATCCCCTGGCGGAGGGCATGGCAACCCACTCCAGTATTCTTGCCTGGGAAATCCTATGAGGAGAGGTGGGCTACAATCCATGGGGTCACAAAAAGTTAGCCATGACTGAAGCGACTTAGCACACACACACACTATTCTGAATAGATCTGGCTGGAAATTTTTATTCTCTTTGTTTCAAAAGGAGAACACAGCCAGCCAAGACTCCTCAGTATTCTGAGATTTCCCAGAGAAGGCTAGGAATCCAATTCGCACCTGATTTGCGTGTGTGTTCTCCGTCACTAAGTCTCACCTGACTCTCTGTTACCCTGTGGACTGTAGCCCATTAGGCTCCTCTCTCTGTGGGACTTCCCAGACAAGAATACTGGAGCAGGTTGCCATTTCTTCCTCCAAAGGATCTTCCCAACCCAGGGATCAAACTCACGTCTCCTGAATTGGCATGCAGATTCTTTACCACTGAGCCAGCTGGAATTTGCAGTAAGCATCATGTAAATATGTATTGCATTTGTTAAATCCATAAGAGTATGCCTGTAAACTGCTTATAAGAACAGCACGTAAGCACCCAAGAAACGTGAGCTAATACTTTTAGTAGACATTTAGAAGTCCTTATGAAGCACGGATAAGTAAGATCGTAAATTACGTGCATTCTTTGGAAAATGCTGTTGGGCTTTCGTGTTCTATTTTCTCTCTATGTGGACCCCATTAATACGTCTGAACATCTTTCCTGAAGAGGAGTGTCTGTGGTTCCAGCTTTGGTTACCAGGCCCCTTTCCATGTTGCTGTGTTGCCATCTTGCTCCTCACCAAGACTTGTAGACACTTGAGGAAATACCAGAAGTCTAT
Organism: Cephalophus harveyi; assembly: GCA_006410635.1. Classification (NCBI taxonomy): domain Eukaryota; kingdom Metazoa; phylum Chordata; class Mammalia; order Artiodactyla; family Bovidae; genus Cephalophus; species Cephalophus harveyi. Next base: position 232,444 of record SJYT01032831.1, read on the forward strand.
ACCAGTGCGTGGATGGGACTGGTTGATTATGCCTGTTGAAGTTATGACTGATTCCTGAAAAAAGAAGTAGTTTGCCACATTAAATTTAGGGTTTATCTTAGCATCAAGGATGACTTCGAGTTAATTATATGAGCAGCTTTGAAATATGCATCATCAAGATTGAACAAGATTCTGGATAAGGTATTATTGAGTAGATTTCATGAAATCACGGAAACAGGAAACCGAATGTGTCGTTTCTGTTGCCAGGATCTTCTTTTTTTGACCAGTGTCAGAATGGCTTAGTACTTCATTTACCCAGATGAGAAAGATAGCATCTAAAACTTGAGCTACCCAGTAACACTTTTAAGTTTCAGTGAAAATTTATGAAAATTTTAAAGAAACTGCAGTGAAACATCATTCAGTCTGTGAACATTTACTGAATCTGTGTTCTTGCCTGGAGAATCCCAGGGATGGGAGAGCCTCATGGGCTGCCGTCTATGGGGTCCCAGAGTTGGACACGACTGAAGCGACTTAGTAGTAGTAGTAGTATATGCCAAGCTTATGTTCTATTTTTGCTCTCACAAGTAGGCTCACAATCCATCAAATAAGTATGAACACGATGGAATAAATGTGGAAAACTGAGATGGGAAAAGTGAAGTCGCTCAGTTGTGTCCGACTCTTTGCAACCCCGTGGACTGTAGCCCACCAGGCTCCTCCGTCCATGGGGTTCTCTGGGCAAGAATACTGGAGTGGGTTGCCATTTCCTTCTCCAGGGGATCTTCCCGACCCAGGAATCGAACCCACGTCTCCCGCATTGCAGGCAGACACTTTAACCTCTGAGCCACCAGGGAAGAAGAGAGGAGATGGGAAAAGAGCTATGCAAATGCAGAGGTGATTGATTCTGGTAGGAGAGTGTCGAGTTAGGCTTCTGAGAGAGGAAACATTTGGGCTGGGCCTTGGAAAGTCAGTGGGCTTTCCTGGTGGCTCAGATAGTAAAGAATCTGCCTGCAATGCAGGAAATGCTTGTTTGATCCCTGGGTCAGGAAGATCCCCTGGAGAAAGGAATGGCTACCCACTCCAGTATTCTTGCCTGGAGAATCCCATGGACAGAGGAGCCTGGTGGGCTCCATGGGGTTGAAAAGAGTTGGATATGACTGAGTGACTAACACTTTCACTTTGAAGAATAAATGGAAATTAATTAAGAAGATGGGGGATGTTATAAGGTAGGAATTTATGAGTGTTCAAATTATTATGTGATTTGGGTGTCTATAAACTACTTCATACTATAACCTGTGGAGGATCAGTGGGTGGTACTGAAAATCCAGGCAGCTCTCCAACTGTAGTTAATAATACAACTACAGAAAACAAGACTCCTGGCCTAAAGAACATCTGACATCTGAGGGACTGCCACGGTGGTCCAGTGGCTAAGACTCCACGCTCCCAATGCAGGGGCCGGGGGTTCGATCCCTGGTCAGGGAACCAGACCCTACAAACCACAACTAAGAGTTTGCATGCGGCAATGAAGACCTGGCACGGTCAAATAAATAATCACGTACAAAACGAGAAAACACCTGACGTCCGAAAGTCAAACCCCCTTCTCCCAAAAGGTTAGAGCAAAACCCTTGATAAAAGATGTCTCTTTTCCTAGTTTTCCAGATTTCATTTTCTTTTTTATTTTTTTTTTTTAAGTTATTCTTGGTTGTTTTTTGTTTTTTTTTTGGTAAATTAATCTATTTTAATTGGAGGCTAATTACTTTACAACATTGTAGTGGTTTTGGCCATACATTCACATTAATCAGCCATGTTATGCCTTCTCCTTATCCTGTCTTCTAATGGGTAGCAAGCACAGTGTGTTGGCTGCCTGCCCTGAACACTGCCCGGATTCTCACCTCCTTCCACTCTCACCCCAGGACTGAAGCATTTATTTCCCCAGCTCCTGGAGTGTTGGTGTCTGACAACTCTGCCGAGTCCTTAGCTGCAGACTGCTTCACAGTCGGAGAGCTGTCTGACTCAAGGTCCCGTTCATCCTCCTGGGGATTAACCGCATCCAGGGATGGCTCAGGGAGGAGGTGGAAAGGCCCAGCCCCTGGCTATTTCAGGACAACGCTGGAGGGCCATCCCAGCTCCAGGACTTTGCGGAGCAGTGGCTGAAGCTTCCACCGAGCTGCGTCACAGTTCACTTTCCCTCCACCCTGTCCTGCTTCCTTCACTCCCCTGTGGCACTGATCTCGAGAACACGGCTCCATAGGCTTCCTACCTGCAGATCTCTCATAGTCTGCGTCCCAGAGAACCCAGCTTTATGACAGTTGGTACCAGGGGTGGTCCAAGAAAACAGATCCTAAAACCCAACTTGGGAGCTGGGTCACTGGCAGTGAGGATGGCCTCCCTGGTGGCAGGTGAGCGCAGGTCGCCTCTGGCGTGCTGGGGCCGTGTGATCGTGAAACTTACTCGGATGGTGAGTCGGGATGGATAGCGTCCTGACGGAAGGGGATGCGCTGGAGGGTGTAACGTGGCGAGTGTTGGAGAAATAAAGGCACAGAAACAATATGAGAACAAGGGATGGCTGGCTGCTGGCCACACGGAAAAGAAGACAAGGGAGAGCTGAGGGTGTCCTCAGGTAAGGTCCAAATGTGCCAGCCGGAGCCGCTGCCGGGCCGTATCTCGGGAGAGCGTCGCTTCCCACAGCTGATCGTAGGCTGAGGAGCAGACCTGGCGCTTGGTTCTGTGGCGCAGAGCTCCAGCGGAGGCCGAAGCCCAGCCTCCCAAGGTCTGCAACCCCGAGGTCAGGGCCTCAGGGAGATGGACGGCGCTCCCTAGGCTGAGGCCCTTGAATGATCCTGAAGCCCCGGGTTCCAGGGAACCCTCCCAGGCCTGCCCCAGCGGCCTGTTCCTTCCTTTGAGGCTGTGCGGAGGCCTCCCGTTGAGTATGGTACATGCCCTTCCCGTCCTCTCCCAGACAGCAGACCGGTGGTTGTTTAGTTGCTACGCTGTTTTGCCACTCGTGCCCCCAGGGACTGTAGCCCATCAGTCCTGTCCGTGGGATTTCCCAGGCAAGAAAACCGGAGTACGGTGCCATTTCCTCCTCCAGGGGACCTTCCTGACCCAGGGACTGCGCCCACGTCTCCTGCACCGCAGGCAGATTCCGTACACGGAGCCACCGGGAAGCCCATCAGGCGTTTGCAAGGGTCCAGTCACAATAGCATTTCGCTGCTGAGGTACAGGCCCTGCTAAGAGAGGAAAGAGTGAGGTTTCAAAGCAGCACCATGCAGCGTGACCCGGCAGGAACTGGGAGAGTAAGGGGCTGGATCCTGAGGGTGCGGGACAAGGGGAGCCAGGATAAGAAATGAGACCAGAGAGAGTTAAATGATAAGGTGCAAACCCGCTGCTCAGTTTGGAGAAAAGGGTGGCTGACATGAGGTCAGGAAGAAACGGCCTAGGGCTTCCCCGAGGTCCAACGCTGGACGTGTGGGCTCAGCCCCTGGTCTGGGGGCTAAGATCCCACATGCCTTGAGGTCAAAAGACCAAAAGATTTTTTTTAAAAAGAAGCAACATTGTAACAAATTCGATAAAGACTTTAAAATGGTCCATATCAAAAAGTCTTAAAAAAGAAACGGGGATGGCAGATGGTGGGGGAAAGAACCAAAAAGCTGAGCGATGGGACTGTTCGGGGAGAGACGCTGGGAAGAAGCCCCCCGGGTGACTGGTCCGCAAGAAAGGCCAGGGAGCATCCTGCTTGCCAAGCCACACGGATGAGAAGGCCCCCAGATCACCCTCAGGCTGAGGGCAGAAGAGGCTGCTACAGACCTGGGCCCCCGATCCCAATGGGACGGTAAGCTCCTGAAGGAGGAAAGACCCAAGGGGGCAGGCATCCTGGGCAGCAGGACTGGAGAGGGAGACGAAGGGACCCACGCTGCGGAGATCTTTGGGGATGGTTCATGAGACGTGCCTTCCTCAGGGCAGGACACTAGTGTTCAGCCTCTCCACCCCGGATCAACCAAGGATGGATGCCAGGAGGCTGAGGCAGCCACCGCCCCCGAAAGCAAAATGTTCTGCCTGATCTGTAGACCTGAAGGGTGTGATGATCAGGAGCTCAGATCCTCACGGATGAGGCTCTGGGTTGGCAGATAGTAAGCACCCAAGATCACCCAAGCACCCAAGATTCTTGCCGGGGAGGAGGGGGACTCAGAGGGGATGGTCTCAGAGACAGCGGCTGTGAGCGGCGGCCTCGGGGCCGGCGGCTGTGAGTGGTGAGTGGGGGCCTCGGGGCGGCGGCTGTGAGTGGTGAGTGGGGGCCTCGGGGCGGCGGCTGTGAGTGGTGGCCTCGGGGCGGCGGCTGTGAGTGGTGGCCTCGGGGCCAGTGGCTGTGAGTGGTGGCCTCGGGGCCAGTGGCTGTGAGTGGCGGCCTCGGGGCCAGCGGCTGCATCAAGGGCTCTCATTTGTCCCACGCATGTTTCTCAGTTCCTCCCAGAATCCTGGACGAGCTGCTTCCAGAATTTATTCAAAGCAAGTGAGGCAAAGAGTAACCGTAGGGGGTGCCGGGGAACCAGGTACCGAATCGTTGACCGCTGACATCTCTTGGTGGCAGTTCTAGCTACCTAAAGTTCAGCTAACAGGAACTGCCTGGACTAAAGAGAGCCGCTTTCCCCAAGCCCCCCACCCACCTTCCCAAGACAGCTGCATCGGGCGACCGGTCATGGGAGGGCAGAGACCCCACTCTAACGGCTTCTG
>SJYT01032842.1:0-30414 GCA_006410635.1 Cephalophus harveyi
AATATAATCAATCTGATTTCGGTGTTGACCATCTGGTGATGTCCATGTGTAGAGTCTTCTCTTATGTTATTGGAAGAGGGTGTTTTGCTATGAACAGTTTCCCTAAATTAGTTGCAAAATGGAAATAGTAAAACAGAAATAGAAGGAAACCTCTAGCCATGGACTTCCCAGTCCCTTATGACCACACAGAGCATTCCCAGTCCAGGAAGAGCCAATCTTATATAGTCTTAGCAGTGTGGCAAGTTTTTCATCAGCTTCAAGGTACCATAAGACTTCCACAGACTTTCATCTAAGTCCTAACACTTTCTCTTATTTTCTATATCACTCACTAGCCTTTTCCCAGAAATATCTGGTCAATAGCATGTGATTATTTCAACAGTGTGATTGAAGGGAAGAGGGTAGTTGCATATAAAACCAAACACTGAATTCCCCAGGCCATGTTACAGCTTTGAGGGCATGACCACATAGATGTTGACACAGGCAGCCAGTGAGGGTCTCAGGATCATGAAGAAGACAGGAGACCTTACTTATACTAATTGTTATATTCAGTTTTTCATTCAGTTAATAATTGATAAAGTTTCCCAATAAGTGTATTTCGCTACAGATATGTTATCCTGATGTTTCTAGTTCTATAGCTGGATACTCCAATCAGTAGGGGGATTCCAGCATTCTAGGTCACAGCAATAGTTAAGGATGAGACAGCTGGCTTAATTCAATACACTTGGAGGACTTCCTGTCTTGGGGGAAATGTGTGAATGTTTAGTGTGTTCCTTTCAGCTTTGTAATCCTCTTCCAGGAGAGTGGAAAGAAGCCAGAATCAATAGTCATAAAACCTCAGTTTCAACCATGGCTCAGTGTGAGCTCAACCCTACCTATGCTGTTACTGGAAGTCTCTGTGCCTCAATTTTCATATCTTTAAGAGGAAAATGATGACTATACTTGATTAAATTGAATTGTGTGGTGGAGGAAATCCCTGGAGAAGGAAATGGCAACCCACTCCACTATTCTTGCCTGGGAAATCCCATGGACAGAGGAGCCTGGTGGGCTACAGTCCATGGGGTCACAAAGAGTCAGACATGACTGAGTGACTAAACAAAAACAAGTGGAGGAAATACAGGCACACCTCATTTTATTTCATTTCACTTTACTGCACTTCACAGATACTGCATTTGTTACAAGTTGAAGGTTTGTGGCAACGCTGCACTGTCAGATAACTGTTGTTCAGTTACTCAGTATGTCTGACTCTTTGTGACCCCATGGACGGCAGCACACCAGGCTTCCCTGTCCTTCATTATCTCCCGGAGTTTGTTCAAACTCATATCCATTCAGTCAGTGATGCCATCCAACCATATCATCCTCTGTCATCCCCTTCTCCTGCCCTCAATCTTTCCCAGCATCATGGTCTTTTCCAGTAAGTCAGCTCTTTGCATCAGGTGGCCAAATTATTGGAGTATCAGCATCAGTCTTTCCAATGAATATTCAGGGTTGATTTCTTTTAGGATGGACTGGTTTGATCTCCTTTTAGTCCAAGGGACTCTCAAGAGTTTTCTCCAACATCACAGCTCAAAAGCATGAATTCTTAGGCTCTCAGCCTTCTTTATGGTCCAACTCTCACATCTGTACATGACGACTTGAAAAACCATAGCTTTGACTATATGGACCTTTGTTGGCAAAGTGATGCCTCGGTTTTTAATATGCAGTCTAGGTTTGTCGTAGCTTTTCTTCCAGGGAGCAAGTGTCTTTTAATTTTGTGTTTGCAGTCACTGTTCACAGTGATTTTGGAGCCCAAGAAAAAAATCTGCCACTGTTTCCATTTCCCCCCATCTATTTGCGACGTATAAAACCTAACTAAAAGAATATGTTGTATTTAGGAAAAAGTGAATAGTTCACTTGCAGGAGAGGGGAGTGAATAGCACAAGTGGAGAGGATTAGAAGCAAGGCTCCAATAGAGAGCCTAATTATAAGCTTAGAGGGCCATGCTAAGGAGTTTAAATATGATCTTGTCAAAATTGAGAAGTTTTATGCAGAAGGGTACTGACTCCTGTCTGTGTTGTTTAGAAAGATCACTCTTACAGCAGTATGGGGAATAGGAGAAGAGAGACCAAGAACAGTTACGAACAGGTGGGAAGCGATTTGTTGATCTCATACAAACTTAAGATAGTGGTAGTTAGTGTAGAGAAAAGACAAATGTGGGTGGTATTTAGGAAGAATGGAGAGTGCTTGATGTGTGATTCAATATGGGGGGATGTGCAAGGGGAGGAGTAAAGGACCCTAACTTAGACAAGTGGATGAATTATGGAATCATTAACAAGAGAGGGGATACAAAAGGCTTCAGTTCAGTTCAGTCGCTCAGTCGTGTCTGACTCTTTGCGACCCCATGAATCGCAGCACGCCAGGCCTCCCTGTCCATCACCATCACACATAATTTTGTTTGGGATATGTTGAGCTCCAAGTGCTCACAGCCCATCCATCTAGAGAAGCCTAGAAAAGTCAAATAGGTATTTAGAGCTTGAAGAGAAGGGGCAAGAAGAGATCTGGATTGGATTTAATTATAGGTGTCTAGAGATGGTTCAGTTCAGTAGAGTTCAGTTCAGTTGCTCAGTCATGTCCAGCTCTTTGCGATCCCATGAATCGCAGCACGCCAGGCCTCCCTGTCCATCACCAACTTCCGGAGTTCACTCAGACTCATGTCCATCGAGTCAGTGATGCCATCCAGCCATCTCATCCTCTGTCGTCCCCTTTTCCTCCCGTCCCCAATCCCTCCCAGCATCAGAGTCTTTTCCAATGAGTCAACTCTTTGCATGAGGTGGCCAAAGTACTGGAGTTTCAGCTTTAGCATAATTCCTTCCAAAGAACACCCAGGACTGATCTCCTTTAGAATGGACTGGTTGGATCTCCTTGCAGTCCAAGGGATTCTCAAGAGTCTTCTCCAACTAGAGATGGTAACTGAAACATAATACCAACTTAGGGAATTTAAGGAGAGAACACAGAGTGAGAAAATGGTGCCAGTAGTAGCAACAAGCATTTCCAAGGAGCAGAGGAGGGAGAACACACAGAGATGACTGACTTAGGGTGACCAGGAAGGATGTTCAGTAGAGAAGATTTTAAGAAGCAGGGAACATTCAAAAGAACCAAATAGCTATCCATCCATGAGTGTGGGTAGGATAAGGATGAAGAACGGATTATTGGGATTAACAATTAAATAGTATCTGGTCACGGCCAGGTCTAAGGCAATTTCAGCTGATGGAGAGAGAGCTGAAAAGTGACCGGAAGGCAATTATGAAGATACAGCAATGGTGAAATACTCTTAGAAAGCTTGATGAAAGGACTGAGCAGGGAACTGGTTGCAAGAATAAAATGAGTCCAAGTGAGATAATGCATATGAAAGTTCTATAAAACAAATTCACAGGACAGTTATTCCAATAGGCAAGGGCTGTTCTCCAAAAAAGAAAAAAGGCACTCCCACCAGCAAGTCAATGAGTCATTAGGTAAAGGAAATGGAGTTCCTGTTATTATTCCTGTTTTCATGGAAATGGCAGCACTGTCCATTCATATATGTTTTCAGAGATCTCATTAAGAAATTACTCCCTTGGTTTGATTTGGCAGTTTCCTTTGATACCCAGAGTGGAAGTGGGCAGCAAGGCATTGCATTAAGCAAAAGGTCACAACCTTGCCACTGCCTTTTAAACTAGGAGACCGAAGTTCTACCTATACAAAGACCAATCAAGGGGTTTTGATGACTTCTGAGCTGAATTGATCCTGATTTGGTATTGTGTTGACCGAGCCTGGGTCTCCCAATCAACCACAAAGTCCTTATATTAAACCACACATCACACACACTTTAGTAGTGAAAGAGAGAAAAGAGAGAGAGTACAATCCACCCTGAGGATTCTCAGGGAGAAAGCTTATAGGGAGAAACAGGGAGGGAGGGAAAAGAGAGAGAAAGAAAGAGAAACTCCTTCGTTATTGCATAAAAATATCAGGCTCTGGGAAACAATATTCAATATCTTTAAATAAACCATAATGGAAAAGAATATGAAAAATAATATATATACTTCAATTTAAAAATTAAATTTAAAAATATCAGGCAATGGGTAAGTGGGAATATTCATAGAGGGAAAATTATGACCCATGACTGGTTTTCTGCTCTTCTAGCATCCTCTGAAATAAGGAAGAAGGATCACTTTGACAACAACAATAATTTTTTTATATATAACTGACAAAACCCCTCCACATCCATTCTGTCATTTGATCCTAACAATCCAACAAGGTAGGTCATGCAGTGATTAGAGTCCCCTTTTGCAGCTGCAGAAACCAAAGTGCAGGGGGCTACAAGTTATTTCTCAACATGGCACAGACAGTAAATAGCAGAGCCAGGGCTCTGCCCCAGATCTCCTGCTTCTGAGTCCAGCACTGACTATATAGCCAGTCTAAACAAACAGCGGCCAAACAGTTCTGTGGTCCTAGTGGCACCATGGATACAACACTAAGAAGGCAGAAACAGGTGCTCAAGGATATTTGGGGACATGTATATAAAGTCAGGTTTTTGTTCCTTAGAGTTAACTTTTTTTCTTGAACTGCAGATCACTGACTTATCTTGCCCATAATGTGCCTGTCTCTGATTTTCTGAACAATGCTCCTCACTTTGTTAAATCTTCCTAGATTTCTTACTCATCTATCCCCACCCCCCACATTCAGCTGAAAAAAGCCACCGCACCTGTGAATCCCACATTCTGAAATTTGAATCACAATTTGGATTTATTTCCATGTCTATTATTACTCTCAGGATATAAGATGAGGTAAAATGGACACATTAGAGAAATGAATTCAGCATAATGAAGGTCATTTTCAATTGTGACTGCCCATTATACTACTCTTTGGCTGGCACTACAGACAGATGCCATGCAATAGATTTTTTTTTTTTTTTCTGATATCAAGTTAGCTTCTTGGCAGGCTAAGGCAGCTCATTAGTAATCTTGGATCTCATTCTATATTTGTGATTCAACACTAGATGCTGGCTAGTAGGTGAACTAGGCTTTGTGCCATTAAAATCCACAATGACATTTCCATACAAATCCTGATTATTGAGAGGGGAGTGCCCCTTCTTAAGGGGCAAGTCTGTTTTACCCTGAATTAATAACCCTAGTGTAGGGTTAGCTGGGACTGGACATAGGAAAAAATGGGGCAGAATATGGAAGAGACAGAGGAGAAGGAAGAGGAGCCAAAACTATTTTAGTTTAAGAGTAACAGTTGCAAAGACCATTTTAAAAATAACCTAAAAAAGCTACAGAATAGTTTTGAGGATATTCCTATAAAAGTCCGGAGTGGCACTGTTTCATGTGTGTGTACAGGAATGGTAATCAATTTCATTTTGCTTTCAGGTGTGTGTGTGTGTGCATGCTGTTATGTCCGACTCTGCAATCCAATGCACTGTAGCTCACGAGGCTCCTCTGCCATGGGATTCTCCAGGCAAGAAAACGGGAGTGGGTTGCCATTTCCTCCCCAGGGGATCTTCCAACTCAGGGATCAAACCCGCATCTGCAGCGTCTCCTGCACTGGCAGGCAGATTTTTTACAACTGAGTCACCTGAGAAGTAAATATTTTGCTTAGTTTATGTCCTAAGATTCTTTTTTAAATAATCTAGGTTTTTATTCTCCAGGAGTTGATTCCTACAACATGAAGCAAATTAGAAGTTCCAAGAGGTTCTTCTTCTGACAACTAGTCTCCTTACTTCTAGTCTTTTCCTCATCCATTCATCACACACATTTCCACAGTGATCTTCCCAAGAACACATTGAACCATAGGGTATTGTGGTTAAATGCTTCAGTGGTTCCACTAGTCACTCCCACACACCCTACCCTTTAGCCACCAAATTACAAACCATTCTGAACATACACTCTTACTCAGTGAGTAGTACATCTATTAATCTGTATCTTTGAGTCTGCCATAACAGAAACTCAACTTGGACAAGTTTAGACCAAAAAAAAAAAAAAAAGGAAAATTACTGAAAGGATACTTGGATAAAGCTGAGGGAAGGGAAAGGATGCAGCTGCCCTTTATCTCAGAGATAAATGAACCCAGGAAAACACCATCTCTCTCAATCTCTCTCTCTCACTTCCATTTATGTCCTGTCTCTCACCCCACCTTCTGCTAAACTTTAGCTTCATTGTCTTTCATTGCATATGAGCATCCTTTATATGATGAAAACTATAACCAGGAGCACCTCCTGAGTTTTATCTGTTACTACATCCACCAACAGATACTAAATCTATCAATCCTAGTTTAAAATACCTTAGGGAAAAATTTGATCTGCCCAGCTGAGAGAGTTAATACAATCTTGTGGTTGGAGAGAGAACAGGCACTTTCCAGGAAAAGGGAAGGTTGTTGTACAGAGATGCCATAAATGCCCACTATGTTCTGTCTGCTCCTGGGCCTTATCCTCATCTCTGCTTATTGTAGTTGTAGTCCTTTGTTCTGTTTTGGCCTATATCCTCCTTTCATTTCTTGAAACTTCTATAGAACATGTTAATATCAACCATCAGATTGCTTTTTTATTTGACTATTTCATGTTTATTACCTTGTATGCTAGTGACATGGTAAGGGACAGAGACATACCTTGTAACTCTTTGAAGCCCTGCCACTATTTCTCCAGCTGCTCTAATACACAGGAAACTCGCGTGCTTCCTGAGTTTAACTGAACATTTGTTAGATTTCCATGGCAGAGAACCTTAGATCAGAAATAATTCATCTACTCACTCCTAGCTTTAGCCACTCAACAGAAAGAATGGCATTTTATTTCATTTCATCCATTCATGCATCCATCCATTCATTGGAAAATATTTAATGAATTATTACCCTATTTCAGTCTCAGTGTTAAGTGCTGAGGATACAGAAATTAATTAGATAACGCATCTGCCTGGAGGGTACAATCTGGCTAGCAAACAGACATAAAAATAAATAAATCATCACCATATCAGGTAATGAGTGTGTAATGAGAGTACAGAGTGCTGTAGGAGCCCAGAGGAGGTGATCATAGGTGGGTCTCTGGTGTTGGCATTAGAACTCCAAAGAAACAATTTCATATCTACTTGATTGTAGCCCACATAAGATCACTCATCTTTGACAGTTTCCTTACAAGGTTGTGCGGCTCCCAAACAAGTGAAAGAAACCAAGAGAAATAATTTTCTCTGTTCCAAATTCTTTTCTCAGGGGTAGGATTCCATGTCCTGACTTTTTTGTTCTTATCCGCTTCTTGTGGAAACTTCTCACTCTCCCCTTGCACCAGCAGTCAGCTGCCTTAGGAGAGCGTGACATGACTGTTCCTCCTTGCACAACCTTGTCTAATGGAGCAAGACAGCCGGGAAATCAGGCACTCGAGTGAGGGGATCTTACAACCAGGACCTTCTGCCAAATTATTCCTCTTCTGATGATCTTCTGTTTTAAATTTTACTGGTTATTGTTGTGGATGATGGGTAGACACTCAGAATATTTCCTCTGTAAAACTACTATGTAGAGGTAAAACTGCACTCTAATATGCAGGTGTGACTTGACTGAGATGTCAAATAGATTTTGCTTCACAGTTATTGTAAGGAATCTGACCAGGGAAGACGCTCTCTGGAAGATCAATCCGGCAGTCTGGAGTGCAGCTGCCCTTTCCATGGTCCTGATTTGTAACCAGTAGTTTTGTAAATTCCAGTCCACCGGAGACTCTGGCTAGGCAAACCCTCTTTACTTACCAACTACTAAACACGCAGGAAACTACCCTTTGAAGGTTTCAAATGTGATGGGAGAGCAACCAGGGCAGCAATGGAGGGAGAACAGAGGAGAACCAAGCAGCCTTCATCACAGGTCCAGAGAAACAAGGAGGGTCTCTACTAACCATCTGGCATTTTTAGACATTTATTTTCTTGTCACAGATGTTGCTTCAGAATCCAGCCACACCTTCACCATGCCAACACTCCCACACAGCTGTTCGTGGGAACTGGAGGAACAAATCACACTAACGATGTGCCCAGCTGCAATCTTAACTCTCAGTAGGCATGAAACCACATCCAGGGAATTACGTGATATCTGCTTGTGCTAGAGCAAGCAAGGCAAGGTGTGGCCCCGAGCATGGCAGCTAACTGCACCATTCACAGGATGCTGCATCAAGCACTTCACCTGCTCACTAGCATTTAGTAATGAGAACCAAATATGTGAATCCAACAGAGCCCTTATGTTTACCCTGAGTGGCTTGTCAGTACACACAGGAAATAAAACTGCCATTATGCTGTATTTGCTATCACAGTGGTTTGGCACCCAAACATTTAAAATTTCACTAGATCAATGAAATTTTCCTTGTCACAGACCTCAGCTCTTAGGGAAGATCACTTCTGAATGCTTTATCAATAGACTCTTGCGGTGGTTATTTTCTCTTATTTAAGGCAGATCTTGGAGACTTAGTTTGCTAAGTTCTTACTCCAGAATCCTTCTGCTCTTCCCATTTTCTGATACATGTAACTTATTCCTCACTTTTTTAAGGGTTACTTTGATGTAACTCTTGTATTTAATAACTTCTTCAATGGAGTCCAGGCTACTGTTGGGCAGAGGAAATGGGAAATCCTGATTCACTTGGTCCAACAAGCTATATAGGAAAATATGTTATTCTGATCAACTCACATGACAGCACTCCTCTCTTTTTTATTCCAAAGGATTATATATATACATATATATATATAGAGAGAGAGAGAGAGAGACAGAGAGAGACAGAGAGAGAGACAGAGAGAGACAGAGATGGAGACAGGGAGGAGACAGAGAGACAGAGAGAGAGACAGAGAGAGACAGAGATGGAGACAGGGAGAAGCAGAATAGTATAATGAACCTTTATATATCCATCATCACCTTTAACCATTATCAACTGGTCAATCTTATTTTATCTATACCTATATACACCTCACTCTCCTATATTGTTTAGAAGTAGATCCTGTACATCAGATAACCTCATCCATAAATATTTCAGGATACAGACTCATTTTTTAAACAAAATTACAGTACCGTTACCACACACAACATTAAATAAAATATCCTCTCTTCTTAAGAACACTCTTAACACAAGTTCAACAGAAGACCACCCTGGAGCCTAAAGTAAAACACAGTGAGAAGCCTGCATATGAGTACATGTGAGTCTCCTTGGGAATCCCTGGATCTAGACTTGATGGGGCCAGAGACTTGGGGTAGAGCACTAGGTAGATGGAAGCAGCAGCCAGAGACATTTAAATTATCTCTGTTAATACAACCCACTAGTGGTCATGTACTTGAGAGGCCAGGAGAAATTGAAGCTACAGCATGATATAAATGGGGTTACTTCAAACCACCAGCTACTAATTTGAAAAAAACTGTTTAATGTTTTCCTTTCACAGTAAAGAGTCGAGCTTGTTTTGTATCATTTTAAACTGTCCACCTTCACAAAGTGCAAACTACTTTTTTTGACATAGAAACTGGGTTATGAGATTATTGAGAAAGGACGAAAATTGGAATCACAATATGGGGTTCTACATTTGACCTTTGTCATTTGTTACGTGTGACATTAAACAAGTATCTTAGCCCACTGGATTTTATTTTTTCTCATTTACAAATGAACCTGATAAAAGTAACACACAATGTTGTTTCAAGGATGAAATGAAAAAATAAATAATTCTTAGAATGCCATAAAATGGAAGATGTTATATTATTATATGTAATTTTCAATAAAGTTTGATTAAACAATTTTGAAAATGGGGTTACTTTAACAAAAATTAGATTACACATGGAAACTGAAATCCCCGTCATCACCTTGATCTCTTACATGCTCCCTGGTTCCTAGAGAAGCAGGAGTCTTCTTGCGGACCCTGACACAGTCCTGCTGCCAGTGTCATGCTATCAGGTCTCCCATCTCACCAACATCTCCAGCCACGTATTCCTAGCCTAACTCCACTGGGACCCACACTGGTGAGAAGCCTCACCTCGAGAACCCGCTCAGCATTTCCCCTGAATTACCAAATACCTGTCAACCTGCCTGTGAAATTAGTTCTGATGGAGAGATGAACTGGAAGAACTCTCCTTTCCTCTTTAGTTTCCTATGTATGGGGGAAAAAAATCTCCCCTCTGCTACCAGAAGCCATGAACAACATTCCCCTTTCCTCCTGTCTCTTATACACATCTAGATGTGTATAAGAGACAGCTTCCTGTCTTGGGGGAAATGTGTGAATGTTTAGTGTGTTCCTTTCAGCTTTGTAATCCTCTTCCAGGAGAGTGGAAAGAAGCCAGAATCAATAGTCATAAAACCTCAGTTTCAACCATGGCTCAGTGTGAGCTCAACCCTACCTATGCTGTTACTGGAAGTCTCTGTGCCTCAATTTTCATATCTTTAAGAGGAAAATGATGACTATACTTGATTAAATTGAATTGTGTGGTGGAGGAAATCCCTGGAGAAGGAAATGGCAACCCACTCCACTATTCTTGCCTGGGAAATCCCATGGACAGAGGAGCCTGGTG
The DNA here is from genome assembly GCA_006410635.1 of Cephalophus harveyi. Lineage (NCBI taxonomy): Eukaryota > Metazoa > Chordata > Mammalia > Artiodactyla > Bovidae > Cephalophus > Cephalophus harveyi. The sequence continues at coordinate 10,513 of SJYT01032842.1, forward strand.
GGCTACAGTCCATGGGGTCACAAAGAGTCAGACATGACTGAGTGACTAAACAAAAACAAGTGGAGGAAATACAGGCACACCTCATTTTATTTCATTTCACTTTACTGCACTTCACAGATACTGCATTTGTTACAAGTTGAAGGTTTGTGGCAACGCTGCACTGTCAGATAACTGTTGTTCAGTTACTCAGTATGTCTGACTCTTTGTGACCCCATGGACGGCAGCACACCAGGCTTCCCTGTCCTTCATTATCTCCCGGAGTTTGTTCAAACTCATATCCATTCAGTCAGTGATGCCATCCAACCATATCATCCTCTGTCATCCCCTTCTCCTGCCCTCAATCTTTCCCAGCATCATGGTCTTTTCCAGTAAGTCAGCTCTTTGCATCAGGTGGCCAAATTATTGGAGTATCAGCATCAGTCTTTCCAACTCCGACCACCACCCCAGCTCTGATGGCTCAGCGGTAAAGAATCTGCTTACAATGCAGGGGACGGACACGCCCCGGGAGAAGCAGGTTTGATTTGTGGGTTGGGAAGATCCCCTGGAAAAGGAAATTGCAACCCACTCCGGTATTCTTGCCTGTGAAATCCCATGGACAGAGAAGCCTGGTGGGCTCTTCCACGGGGTCGCAAAGAATTGGATACGACTCCATGGGGTCGCAAAGAATTGAATACGAATGAGCAACCACACATGTTTTTCAGCCTTCCACTGGGTTATATAACCTCTTCGTCAAAAGTTTTTTATTAACCCCTACCATCCCAGAGAATTCTCTTACTCCATCATCTCAGAGTGGATTAACCACCACCCCCCCTCCTACACACACAGCCTCTGAGCTAACCTCTATCAGTATTTATAACACTATACTGCCCTCCTCTCTCACCCACTGACTATGCATACCTTCAGGGCCAAACTCCAGCTCTTATTAATCTATGTGAATATGGGGCCCAGGACAGTGTCTGATGTACAGTAGGTATTGAATAAACGTTACTGAATTAATGTTGTTGAGAAAGATTTCTGACTTCTCTTTCTTAACTGTAGCCTCTAATCTATACCTCAACTCTCTTGAGAAGCAACACACACACCCACTCTCCTTTGACTGTCTCTGACGACCATGTTTAACACCCAGAGTAAGAAATTTATGAATATTCTACTTTAGTGTGTTTTATACTTGAGCATATTTATTACATTAAATCAAGTAAATCAAATCTTTGCCCGTGTACTGTCTTGTTGAACATTCTTGGCACAGAGTTATATTGAGAAGTTTAATTCACAGCAAGCAATATTTAACAACATTTGTTCAGTACTTGGTAGATGAAGCTGGCAAGCTCCTCTTCCCCCACGCTGCCAAATTCCTGTTCTTACAGCCAAGCGTGCTTCCACGCAGGCTTTACTGCCTCTGCTACATGCTCTCCTGACTTTCTTACTTCAACTCTTCAATGGATCATCTCTCTGTGGGATCTGGGAGGGGCCACATAGAGGTCACCTGTCATTCCAGCTGTGAGCCAGACTGCTTCGCTAACTCCCAAACCCCTTATTACTAAACTCATTTTTCTGGGCGGCAAAGGCTCTTTTCCCCACTGAGCCCCACCCGCAACTTTCAAGTATTCCTTTTCCTCTTAACTCCTTCATTTCTCAGTTTTGCTTTTTTGCTTTCCAGCCTCAAAGCGAAGCCTTTCCTCTCCTAACAATGGACAGACACCCACATGCATACACTAGAGCTCTATCAATGCCATGGAAAAGCCCTGGGTTTTTGCCAGATGTTGTCCATTTATGATCAAATCATACGCAGATATGTCCACAGACTCATAAAATCTGGAGGCTGGAAGAGAATTCAATGGTACGCTAGTCCCGTTGCCCTTGCAAAGCTGGAATTCTCTTGGTTTGCAGTAGATGGAGGACTTCAGCTAGAAGAAAATCTAGTCACAACAAAATCTGACTCTGTCACAGTCCTATGGGTTTAACAGTTTACCATGCAGGTTAGCCTGCTGTGGAAAGGCAAAGCAAATGTGCTCTTTCTCATGAAGTCTTGGGACTTGTACAAAATCATCAACAAAGAATCTTGATTTACAAACTGAGTAGAGGTTTCAACCATGTGCACGCCCACACTCTAGCATGAGCCTTCTTAGACCTTGTGCTAGTATGCAGAGTTCAGAGATGCCATATGCCATGAGGCTGGCAGTGGTCAAGAGCCCAAGAGCCCTTGAAGATGGAGGGATGCAGGGTGTCTGGAATGAGAAGCCTACTTCACACTTTCTCAGGCTCTTCTTTTGTCTCACTTTCATGTCAGGGCCTTACCTGCTACTCTCACCTCCCTCTTCTCTTGAATCTCAGCTTCTCCCAGGGGACACTGGCCTTAGTTTTTGTTGATAGTCTCCTCATGAGGTACACATGATTTCAGTCTAAATATAATTTCAATTTGATATGCACCTTGGCCACTCAGCCTAACAGCATGTTTTCTCTGCATATAATCTCTCTTTTATCCCAGACTTGGTATCACCCTGCTCTTTCCAGGTCATCATTCAAGTGCTCAGTCATGCATCCACATTAAGTCTGAAAGGTGCAATACAGACTCTGTTGATTCGATACAGAAGATTTGGATTCAATTAGAATTTCATCCATTCATGCCAATACATACTTCATTTTGACACTTATCAATAGAGTTCTGGTTTCAATCTTTTTCTTCACTTGTTACATTCCAATAGAAGACCTGTACACTTCATATAAAACAGGGACCTAGGCAACTTGGCAATTTGGATCAAGAGCCTTAAAATGTATATGTTCATTGACTCAATGATCAACTTCTTTGAATGATCTTAAAGAAAGCAAATGCATGCAAAGATTTAGTTTCAAGTAGCTATTCATTGAGGCATCATGTATAAGAATGAAAAATGGAAGGAAACCATATGTCCAGTAGAAAGCATCATTAAATTTTTTATTTCCATGAGATGGAATACTATAGTCCTTAATAACAAGACTATAGGTTTATATTTATTGGTAGTTGAAGATACTGTGGATAAATTGTTCATTGAAAATATCAGGTTTCAAAGCAGCAAGTATGTTATGCCCCTTTTTAAAAAATATATGTGCAAATATATCTATAGGAAGATATCTGGAATGTCAAGCACCAAGATATTAATGGTGGTTATCTGTAGGTGACCCTCCATGGATCACAGCCTTGTCATAGCAAAGGGGCTTGCATAATTCAGTGAAGCTATGAGCCATGTTTTTCAGGGCCACCCAAGATGGGCAGGTCATAATGGAGAGTTCTGACAAAATATGGTCCACTGGAGGAGGAAATGGCAAACCACCCCACTATTCTTAAGAACCCCATAAACAGTATGAAAGGGTGAAAAGATATGGCACCAGAATATGAGCCCTCCAGGTCGGAAGGTCTCCAATATGCTACTGTGGAAGAGTGGAGGACAATTACTAATAGCTCCAGAAAGAATGAAGCACCCAGGCCAAAGTGGAAATGATGCTCAGTTGTGGATGTGTCTGGTGGTAAAAGAAAAGTCCAATACTGTAAAGAACAATACTGCATAGGAATCTGGATGTTAGCTCCATGAATCAAGGTAAATTGGACATGGTCAAGCAGGAGATGGCAAGAATGAACATTGACATCTTAGGAATCAGTGAACTAAAATGGAAAGGATGGGCTAACTAAATTCAGATGACCATCATATCTACTACTGTGGGCAAGAATCTCTTGGAAGAAATGAAGTAGCCCTCATAGTCAACAAGAGTCTGAAATGCTGTACTTGGGTGCAACCTCAAAAATGACAGAATGATCTCTGTTCATTTCCAAGGCAAACCATTCAACATCACAGTAATGCAAGTATATGCCCCAACTCCTGATACAAAAGAAGCTAAAGTTGAGTGGTTCTAAAAAGACCTATAGCACCTTCTAGAGCTAAAACAAACAAACAAAAAGTCCTTTTCATAATAGGGGATTGGATTACAAAATTAGGAAGTCAAGAGATACTCGGATTAACAGGCAAGTTTGGCCTTGGAGTACAAAATGAAGCAGAGCAGAGGCTAAGAGAGTTTTGTCAAGAGAACACGCTGGTCATAGCAAACACCCTTCTCCAACAACACAAGAGATGACTCTTCACATGGACACCACCAGATGGTCAGTACTTAAATCAGATTGATTATGTTCTTTGCAGACAAAGGTGCAGAAGCTCCATGTGTGTGCATGTGTGTGCAAAGTTGCTTCAGCCGTATCTCTTTTCAACGCTATGAACCCATAGCCCTCCAGGCTCCTCTGTCCATGGGATTCTCCAGGCAGTAATACTAGAATGGGTTGCCATGCTCTCCTCCAGGGGATCTTCCCAACCCAGAGATCAACCTACATCTCTTACATCTCTTGCACTGACAGGCAAGATCTTTACTAGTAGTGCCACCTGGGAAGCCTTGAGAAGCTCTATACAGTCAGCAAAAACAAGACCAGGAGCTGACTGTGGCTCAGATCATGAGCCCCTTATTGCAAAATTCAAGCTTAAATTGAAGAAAGTAGGGAAAACTTCTATGCCATTCAGGTGTGACCTAAATCAAATCCCTTATGATTATACAACAAAGGTGACAAACAGATTCAAGCATTAGATCTGGTAGACAGAGTGCTTGAAGAACTATGTATGGAAATTCATAACATTGTACATGAGGCAGTGACCAAAATTATCCCCAAGAAAAAGAAATGCAAGAAGACAAAGTGGTTGTCTAAGGAGGTTTTACAAATAGCTGATGAAAGAAAAGAAGTGAAAGGCAAGTGGGAAAGGGAAAGATATACTCAACTAAATGCAGAGTTCCAGAGAATAGCAAGGAGAGATAAGAAGGCTGTCTTTAATGAACAGTGCAAAGAAATAGAGGAAAACTATAGAACAGGAAAGACTTAGCGAACTCTTCAAGAAAATTGGAGATACAAAGGGAACATTTCATATAAGGATGGGCACAATAAAGGACAGACCAGTAAGCACCTAACAGAAGCAGAGATATTAAGAAGAGGTGGCAAGAATACACAGAAGAACTATACAAAAAAGGTCTTAATGACCTGGATAACCACAATGGTGTGGTCACTCACCTAGAGCCAGACATCCTGGAGTGTGAAGTCAAGTGGGCCTTAGGAAGCATTATTACAAACAAAGCTAGTGAAGGTGACAGAATTCCAGCTGAGCTATTTAAAATCCTAAAGGATGATGCTGTTAAAGTGCTGCACTCAATATGTCAGCAAATTTGGAAAATTCAGCAGTGGCCACAGGACTCTTAAAGGTCAGTTGTCATTCCAATCCCAAAGAAGGGCAATACTAAAGAATGTTCAAACTACCATACAATTGTGCTCATTTCACATGCTAACAAGGTTATGCTCAAAATCCTTCAAGCTAGCCTTCAGCAGTATGTGAACTGAGAATTTCCAGATGTACAGGCTAGATTTAGAAAAGGCAGAGGAGAAGCAAGGAAGTTACAAAAAATCTTTTAACTCTGCTTAATTGACTACACTAAGGCCTTTGACTGTGTGGATTACAACAAACTATGTAAAACTCTTAAAGAGATGGGAATACCAGACCACCTTACCTGTCTCCTGAGAAACTTGTATATGGTCAAGAAGCAATAGTGAGAACCAGACATGAAACAACTCACTAGTTCCAAGTTAGGAAAGGAGTGCAACAAGGCTGTATATTGTCACCCTGCTTATTTAACTTATATGCAGAGTACATCATGCAAAATGGGTTGGATTAATCACAAGCTAGAATCAAGATTGCCAGGAGAAATATCAACAACCTCAGACATGCCAATAATACCACTCTGATGGCAGAAAGTGAAGAGGAACTAAAGAGCCTCTTGATGAGGGTGAAAGAAGACAGTGAAAAAGCTGGCTCAACATGAAACTCAGCATGACAAAAATGAAGATCATGCCATCCTGTACCATCACTTCATGGCAAATAGAAGGGGAAAAAATGGAAGCAGCGACAGGTTTTTATTTTCTTGGCCTCCAAAATTACTGCAGACAGTGACTGCAGCCATGAAATTAAAAGTTGCTGCTCCTTGGAAGAAATGCTATGACAAACCTCGGCAGTATATTAAAAAGCAAAGACATTGCTTTGCCAACAACGGTCCATATTGTCAAAGATATGGCTTTTACAGTAGTCATGTACAGATGTGAGAGTTGGACCATAAAGAAGGCTGAGTGCAAAAAACTTGATGGTTTTGAATTGTGGTGCTGGAGAAGACTCTTGAGAGTCCCTCTGCACAGCAAGGAGAGCAAACCAATCAATCCTGAATTTTCATTGGAAGGACTGATTCTGAAGCTGAAGCACAAATGCCTTGGCCACCTGATGTGAAAAGCCAACTCGTTGGAAGAGATCCTTATGCTGGGAAAGATTGAGGGAAGGAGAAGAAGCGGGTGACAGAGGATGAGACAGCTGGATAACATTACTGACTCAATTGACATGAATTTTAGCAAACTCTGGGAGATAGTGAAGGACGCAGGAAGCTGGTGCTACTTCAGTCCATGGGGTTACAAAGAGTCAGACACAATTTAGTGAGTGAACAACAGCAAAATCTGTAGGTGATGGCCTGATGGGTGACTTTTTTTATCTATATTCCTAATTTTACAGTGGGAAATTTACATTGCTTTTGTAATTTACAAAACAATACTAGAGACTTACACACCATATCAGAAAGGAGCTTAGTAGAAGTTAGCTATCGAGGAGCATGCCAGCAGCTGCCGTTGGAGCAGAACTACTTACACACATGCTATGCTAAGTCACTTCAGTCGTGTCCGACTCTGTGCGACCCCACAGATGGCAGCCCATTGGGCTCCGCCATCCCTGGGATTCTCCAGGCAAGAACACTGGAGTGGGTTGCCATTTCCTTCTCCAATGCATAAAAGTGAAAAGTGAAAGTGAAGTCGTTCAGTCGCATCTGACTCAGCGACCCCATGGACTGCAGCACACCAGGCTCCTCTGTCCATGGGAGTTTCCAGGCAAGAGTACTGGAGTGGGGTGCCATTGCCTTCACAGAACTAACAAACCCCACATTTCCTTAGTGACTTAATGTAATCGTTTCTTTTTCTTATGATTCTGCGGTTTGTGCAGGGCCCAGTAGGGATGGCTTGTTACTGCTCCAGGTGGCACTAGCTGAGACAGCCCAGCTGAGGCTGAAGGATACACCTTCAAAATGACACATTCACAAGGCTGGCAAAATGTTGGTAGCTGCCGTGTGGGTTACCATTTAGGGCTGTTTGCCAGGAGTCTTGTTTCTTTTCCTCATGGACATTTCCACAGGCCTTCCTGGTCTTCACAGCAGAATGCTGGGTTCCAAGAAACCCAGGTGGAAGCTGGAAGCTTTTTTATAACTTAGAAGCAAAAGTCCCAGAATATTACCTGGACCAGCCCAGATTCAAGGGGAGGAAAATCAGACTCTGCCTTTTGGTAGGAGAAATAGCAAAGAATTTTTAATCCACCACTCATGGGAACAGAAGTAGCTTTTCCACTTGGCCAAGGATGCAAATCCTGGTGAAGGCTGGATATACTTTGATCTCCCATGATTCACCCCTGAGGTATTATGTTATTATCATAACCATTATCCAAATAAAGAAGCGTCTGTTTTATGCAAGAATGAAGAAATCATGCTCAGTAAAATTTAAAAAAAAAAGTTGTTAGATGTTTTTCATTTCTGAAATCTTCATTTTAAAAGATTGTAATTCCAGGGCAGCAGCTCCTATTGTGGTTTCCCATTATCCATCTTTTTGAAATTGGGTACAAAAATCACAAGTTGACACCAGTGCTTGCATATCATAAGACTCTATAGGTCCTAATCTTTCCAACTTCTTGGCCTTTGTTCTTTCTATCCTGTTTGCCTAAAATGCCTTTCCATAGCAACGTCCTTCCTACTCCTTCAAAGCACTGCTTGAGTCCTGCCTCCCTCAGATAAAATTTCCCTCTCCATCACCCTGTCTATATATGTTTTAGCAACTATCATAGTCTGCCTTTCTGGCACAGGCCCTTTCCCTTAATAGATGTACTGTAGATATTCACTTAATGGATAAATAAATGAGTGCTAGAGTTGCTTGTATGACTGTCTTCTTTACTGAGCTAGTCCTTGACAGACAGGCTCCACATTATAGTAATCTCTACAGTCTCACTCCATCCTACAAGTAATAAGGAACCTACAGTGAGTCTTTCCTTCCTTCCTTCCTTCTTTCCTCCTTCCCTCCTTTCTGCCTCTCAAAAAACACATATTCAAGCCCTAATTTCTGCCAGCCATTATGGCAGTCCTTAACCTTGTGGAGCCTATATTCTGATGGAAGTGACACACAGGTGAACAAAGCAATTCTAAACTGTGATAAGTGCTACAAAGGAAAATAACAGTGTCCTCTGAAAGAGAATAAGAGAGGGTAACATTTACCTAGACCTAAAGAAAGAGCAGGAGCCAGCCAGGGGAAGAGTAGGGGTTTAATAAAGATTGACTTAAGTGTATTTATTGGTTACTATGGGTGGATGATAGTCCAAATTTATCCAAATTTAACATTTTAGCTTTCTCCATTGCAGTTCATAAGTCTGTTGCTTTTAAAGAAAAACAAGATTGAAGATTACTGTATTTGCATGAAATCATGTGATACGTGGTATTTACTTCAAAATAATCTCAAAGTGAATAAATAAGTTATAGGTGAAACAAGGCTGGACATGAGTTGATAATTGTTGAAATTGGATGATAGGTATATAGGAGTTTATTATACCATTTAATATACTTCTGCATATTTTAGAGATTTTTTTAATAACAAAGGTTTTTAAGAAGTGTATTTGCTGACATAGTCCCTTCATATTTTCCCTAAAATTCTCAGTTATCAATAATGTAAAAGAGAGAGGAGGCGCTACAACAGAGAGTTGAAGAAGCAGGAAGTTGTAGAGGACCATGGTGAGGAGTGTTTCGAAGATTTCTAGATGTGAAGGAATTCTAAAGTAGTGCATCATGAATGTGCAGAAACTGCTAGTTCCCCCTGTTTCTGTAGTAACACAATGTCCAATTTTTACCTGAGTACATAGCCAGTCAGCATAAAAACTACATTTCCCATCCTAATTTGCAGCTAAGTGAGGCTATGTGATAAGGTCGTGACTCACTGGACATGAACAGAAGTGATTTATGCAACTTACAATGTGTGCCCTTAAAGAGAAGTAGCACCTCTTCCCTTCTCACTGGCAGGAATGGAAACCTAGTCATAAGCATGATGACAGCATCTCTGGGAAAGCTAAGCCAAAAAAAATAAGGAGCCTGGGCTGTAGACAGACCCACCAGAGCAAGGTCACCAAGGCAGCTCAGGCCTTTATGTTTAAGCTCATGTTGTTTTGAGTGTCTCACATTGAGGCAAACCTGTTCTCAACTAATGCAGTGAATTAGATTGCAAAGGAAGAAGGAAATGTTAGTGCAAATATATGCTTTTGAGAAAGCTTCCTCTGGATCAGAAAATCCTAATGCAAATCAATCAGAATGTCCCCTTAAAGAAAAACAGCTTGCAAACATGCTATCAAATGCAAAGAGTACAGATACCAAATTAAGAGTGCTGACACACATGCTTACCCCAATATAGAACAAGGTACACATTGTAGATAAATCACAGATTTAGAAAATATCTGCAACAAGGATGACAAATGAGTTCATGACATCATTTACAAGAAGCTTCTGAAAACTGAAAAGAACAAGGCACACAATTCCACATAACACTGGCAAAATATATGGACAGTCAATTTAGATAACAGCTAATCCAAAGGGCCAACGAACATATGGAAAGATGTTCAAACTCACTCTTAGAGAAGTGAGAAATAATGTAATGCTGACATAGCACATTATGTTCATCAGACTGGCAACATAGTGTAGCAACATCTATTTCTTATATGTGTTAGTTGAAAAACCATTATGGCCTTTTGATAAAGCAATCTAGCAATGGCTATAAAATGTAAAATATATGTGCCCATCTACTGAGCAATCACTTCTCAGAAGATAATGTGGATTAAAAGCACCAATACATAATGATATACATGCAAGGATGTTTATTGCAATGCTGTTCTCAGTGGCAAATTTTTTAAACAAACTGATGTCTGTCAATTGGGAAGTGATAGAATAAATTTAGGTATATATACATCTATACCATGAAATACTATGCACACATCAGAGAGAGAGAGGATAACAGCTATACCAGTGGACTTGAAGGGATTTCCATAGGATATTGAAGAGAGAAAATGATTCTATTCATGATTCTATTTTTTTAAAGTAATAACCAAGAAAATTTTGCATGCATATGTGTTTGCATATGATTATATGGGCATGGAGATATTTATTTTAATATATGGGAAGATATTTCTATATATAATATATTAAATATATGTTTAAATCTACATATGCATATAGATTTATAGTATGTGTGAGTGTGAAGAGAGATTCAGGAAAAAATGATCAGTAAGATGTTAATGGTGATATTGCACCATTACTAAGATGTTAATGGTGATATTGCACATAAGACCATAACCTCATGGTCCAAAAGATTAAAAAAATAATCTTGTGCTGGATATCTTGTTTGCCTCTCTAGATTCATCCTCTACTCTCCACCCTTCTCCACCCTGCTCTGAACTTTTCCAACTTTCTCTAAAAGACAACAGGTTGGTAACAATTTTAGTTATTTTTTGTAACTATAAAACTGTCCAGAGTAACCCCAGAACTCTATTCAGGACAAATGTGACCATAAGAAATTCCCTGGATATGAAGTAAAACCATAGAGCCTGGATTTCCATCTCAAGCAAACCTAAGTGCTGTTAGAGACCTTGACCTCTGTATGTCTACACTGCACTCATGAGTGACCTTTGCTCACAGAATGAGAGCCCTTGAATTTACATTTATATAGCCCATTTGATACAGCTTAAATCTCACTGTTTTTTTTTTTTAAATCAGAACTGGAATAAAAACACAACTTATCAGATTTTAATGGGTTTTTGTTCCTTTGCCTATTTGCATTGCTATTGTCATCTCCCCAGTATGTATAAGTATTGGGAGACTCTTAAATATAATACCAAGGGGTAAAAGTATACTTTTGTCTTTGGAAATGAAAAACACAATCTCTTATGATCCTAGCTCCAATGAGGCCTCAGCCACGTCAGCACAGGCCACATTTAAATGGTCCCCTGAGGTCCATGCTATTGTGATTATTGAATCAATTACTCTCATTATTAGATCACATGGCAGAATATAGACAAAAATATTTCTTGACCAAAAGAAATATCTTAGAAATGATACCAACAGTCATCAGAGCTTGGATGAGCCTAAAGGAAAATATTGGGTTATTACCTGAAGGAGAAATAAAAAGATTGCTAACCAGAAAGTCTCTTTAAGTTACATGAAAATGCAGCCTTGAGAGAAAGAGAGAGAAGTACTTACATGTGATTGAAAAATACAGGCTGCTTCAGCATTATAAATGAGTTGTGTTTCACATAAATGAGTATTGCTACTCCAGCTTTCTCATGAATTCCATTTGCATGGAATACCTTCTTCCATCCCCTTACTTTCAGTCTGTAAGTGTCCCTAGGCCTGAGGTGGGTCTCTCGTGGACAGTATATATATAGGTCTTGTTTTTGTATCCACCTAGCCAGTCCATGTCTTTTCGCTGGTACATTTAATCCATTTACATTTAAGGTAATTATTGATATGTATGTTGGAGAAGGAAATGGCAACCCACTCCAGTATTCTTGCCTGGAGAATCCCATGGTCGGAGAAGCCTGGTAGGCTACAGTCCACAGGGTTGCAAAGAGTCGGACATGACTGAGTGACTTCATTTCACTTCACTCACTATGATCCTATAACTATTTTCTTCATTGTTTTGGGTTTATTTTTTGTAAGCCTTTCCCTTCTCTTGTGTCTAGAGAAGTTCCTTTAGCATTTGTTGTAAAACTGGTTTCAGTTCAGTTCAGTTCAGTAGCTCAGTCGTGCCCGACTCTTTGCGACCCTATGAATTGTAGCATGCCAGGCCTCCCTGTCCATCACCAACTCCCGGAGTTCACTCAAACTCACATCCATTGAGTCGGTGATGCCATCCAGCCATCTCATCCTCCATCATCCCCTTCTCCTCCTGCCCCCAACTCCTCCCAGCATCAGAATCTTTTCCAATGAGTCAACTCTTCACATGAGGTGGCCAAAGTACTGGAGTTTCAGCTTTAGCATCATTCCTTCCAAAGAACACCCAGGACTGATCTCCTTTAGGATGGACTGGTTGGATCTCCTTGTAGTCCAAGGGACTCTCAAGAGTCTTCTCCAACACCACAGTTCAAAAGCATCAATTCTTTGGTGCTCAGTGTAAAACTGGTTTGCTGCTACTGCTGCTAAGTCACTTCAGTTGTGTCCGACTCTGTGCAACCCCACAGACAGCAGCCCACCAGGCTCCCCCATCCCTGGGATTCTCCAGGCAAGAACACTGGAGTGGGTTGCCATTTCCTTCTTCAAAGCATGAAAGTGAAAAGTGAAAGTGAAGTCACTCAGTCGTGTCGGACTCTTAGCGATCCCATGGACTGCAGCCTACCAGGCTCCTCCGCCCATGGGATTTTCCAGGTAAGAGTACTGGAGTGGGGTGCCATTGCCTTCTCCGAAAACTGGTTTAGTGGTGCTGAATTCTCTTAACTCCTGCTTGTCTGTAAAGCTTTTGATTTCTCCATCAAATCTGAATGAGAGTCTTACTGGGTAGAGTACTCTTGGTTGTAGGTTCTTCCCTTTCATCACTTGGAATATATCATGGCATTCCCTTCTCGCTTGTAGAGTTTCTGTTAAGAAATCAGCTGATAACCTTATGGGATTTCCTTTGTATGTTACTTATCTTTTTTCCCTTGTTGCTTTTAATATTTTATCTTTGTCTTTAATTTTTGTCTCAGATGGTAAACCATCTGTCTGCAATGCAGGAGACCCGGCTTTGATCCCTGGGTCGGGAAGATCCCCTGGAGAAGGAAATGGCAGCCCACTCCAATACTCTTGCCTGGAAAATCCCATGGACAGAGGAGCCTGGTAGTCTATAGTCCATGGGGTCACAAAGAGTCAGACATGACTGAGCCATGTCACTTTCACTTTAATTTTTGTCAGTGTGATTACTATGTGTCTCGGTGTGTTTCTCCTTGGGTTATCCTTCCTGGAACACTTTGTGTTTCCTGGACTTGGTCGACTATTTCCTTTCCCACATTAGGGAAGTTTTCAGTTATCATCTCTTAAAATATTTTCTGGGCCTTTCTCTCTCTCTTCTCCTTCTGGAGCCACTATAATGTGAATGTTGGTGCATTTAGTGTTGTTCTAGAGGTTTCTTTCTCTTTTCATTCTTTTTTCTATATGCTGTTCTGTGACAGTGATCACCATTCTGTCTTGCATGTCACTTATCCATTCTTCTGCCTCAGTTATTCTGCTATTGATTCCTTCTACTGTGTTGTACATCCGTGTTAATTTGTTCTTCTAGGTCTTTGGTAAACATTTCTTGCATCTTCACAATCTTTGCCTCCATTCTTTTTCCAAGGTCCTGGATCATCTTCACTATTATTATTCTGAATTCTTTTTCTGGAAGGTTGCCTACCTCCACTTCATTTAGTTGTTTTTCTGGAGAGGTATCTGGTTCCTTCATCTGGAATATAATCCCATTTCTTTTCATTTTGGTTAGCCTTCTGTGATTGTGGTTCTTGAAGCTACAAGATTGTAGTTCTTACTTCTTTTGTCTGCCCTCTGGTAGATGAAGATAAGTGGCTTGTGCAAGCTTCCTGATGGGAGGGACTGTCTGTGGGGAAAACTGCATCTTTTTCTGGTGGGTAGAGCCTTGCTCTAAATCTTTAATCCAATTGTCTGCTTCTGGGTGGAGCTGTGCTTCCTCCCTGTTAGTTGCTTGACCTGAGGCGACCCAGTCATGGAATCTACAGGCTTTGAAGTGAAGTTGCTCAGTTATGTGACTCTTTGCAATCCCGTAAGCAAAATGGCTGTCTGGGGAGGCCTTACAAATAGCTGTGAAAAGAAGAGAGGCAAAAAGCAAAGGAGAAAAGAAAAGATAATAAGCATCTGAATGCAGAGTTCCAAATCAGCCCTGGGATTTCTTTGGAAGGAATGATGCTAAAGCTGAAACTCCAGTACTTTGGCCACCTCATGCGAAGAGTTGACTCATTGGAAAAGACTCTGATGCTGGGAGGGATTGGGGGCAGGAGGAGACGGGGATGACGGAGGATGAGATGGCTGGATGGCATCACGGACTCGATGGACGTGAGTCTGAGTGAACTCCGGGAGATGGTGATGGACAGGGAGGCCTGGCGTGCTGTGATTCATGGGGTCACAAAGAGTTGGACACGACTGAGCGACTGAACTGAACTGGACTGTAGCTTGCTTACCAGGCCCCTCCGTCCATGGAGTTTTTCAGGCAGGACTACTAGAGTGGCTTGCCATTTCCTTCTCCAGGAGATCTTCCCAACCTGGGGATTGAACCCGGGTCTCCCACATTGCAGACAGACGCTTTACCCTCTGAGCCACCAGGGAAGCCCTACAGGCTTTATGGTAGGGCTACTGGTAAGACCTCCAAGAAGACTTACGCCAAGGCTCACCTCCCAGGACTGCTGCTGCCAGTGCCCCCATCCCTGCAGCAGGCTGCTACTGACCCATGCCTCCACAGGAGACCCTCAAACACTCACAGGTAGGTCTGGCTCAGTTTCCTGTGGGCTCACTGCCCCTTTTCCCTGAGTCCTGGTGTTCAGAATGTTTTGTTTGTGTGCTCCAAGAGTGGAGTCTCTGTTTCCCTCAGTTCTCAGGAAGTTCTATAATCAAATCCCGCTGGCCTTCAAAGTCAGATTCCCTGGGGATTCCCAGTTCCTTTGCTGGATCCTCAGGTTGGGAAGTCTCATGTGGGGCCTAGGACCTTTGCAACAGTGTGAGAACTTCTTTGGTATTACTATTCTCCAGTTTGTGAGTCACCCACCTGGGAGGTATGGGATTTGATTTTAACATGATTGTACCCCTCCTACCACCTCTTTGCAGCTTCTCCTTTGTCCTTGGACATTGGGATATCTTTTCATGGTGTGTTCCAGCGTCCTCCCATCAATGGTTGTTCAATAGGTAGTTGCGATTTTGGTGTTCTCACAGGAGAATATGAGTGCATGTCCTTCTACTCCACCATCTTGAACCAGTCTCCTCAAAAAGTCATTTACAAATTAGTGCTTAGAGGCCTCACAGGTGGGGCTAGTGGTAAAGGACTCGCCTGCCAATGCAGCAAATATAAGAGATGCAGGTTAGATTCCCTGGGTTGGGAAAATCCTCTGGAGGAGGGCATGGCAGCCCTCCAGTTTTTTTGCCTAGAGAATCCCATGGACAGAGGCGCTTGGCAGGCTACAGTCCAAAGTGTTGCAAAGAGTTGGACATGACTGAAATAATTTAGCATTAGCATGCTTTGGATCTAGAATGTGTTTCCCAAAAGACAATAAGCTATACGGTTGAGGGGGTCCTAGGATGGCCCTGCAAAACCCACCATCCTGCATTTGGTTACCATCTCCATGAACCCAAGTGCTGTCAGGAAAATGCCTCATGTTCTGCTGGAAGAAAGAAAGAGGAGGAGTAGACATGCAGTTGTTAATAACTGGGCTTTAGAGCCAGACAGATCTGGGTTTGCATCTGGACCCCTCTATCTATTATCTATGAGACCCTGGGCAAATCACCTAAACTCTTTTCTTTCATTTCCTCCTCTGTGAAATGAGGATTATAATTCCTATTTCACAGTGTCATTGTGGACTTTAATAAGATAATACACCAAAAGTGTCTGACATTTGGTAGAAAATAAAATATAACTACTGTTGTTAGGGGCAGAACTGGCCTCAAACAAAACTTCAAAAACCAGTGGTGTTTATATTTAATATCCTTCTATCTGCCTTCCTTTACCCAGCATTTTCTTTGTATTGTCCTAGATCCCTGAGTACCCATAGCTTTTATCTCTGCTCTAAATTACCCACTAGGACACTTTACCAAAGTGCCCTCCCTGGATTAGTGTTCCATGCTATAAAAGCACATGAAGTTTTTCTTCTCTGCCCTATCCCCCATCAAAACTCCTAGGCAATGCAGTTTTGAAAAATCAGTGACCTGTTAATCAGAAATAAATACAATTTTTCAAAAGAACTCTGGTTAACTTAAATGATATTCTAATTGGTGAAACTGCAGGCAATATAACAAAAAGTTCTAGACAGCACCAGGAGAGATATTTCAGGAGTCCATATACCAGGAAAGTGAGAACATCTATTCATGAGAAACTTTTTAAAAGTACAATTTTCAACTTCTCCTTCTAGGAAGGTAGGGTAGATGTACATTTCCCCGTTCTTCTCACTAAGTGAAAATAACTCCCCGGACAACTGCATACTATATATGAAGCAACCATAAGAAGACTCTGACACATGCAGAGAAGAAAGCAGACAGGTTAGGAAACTTGGAACCCAAGGAACAACACAGTAGTAAGTTCCTTTGGTTTTCTTTTTGCCTCAAATATGCCAGAACTGAAGAAGCTGATAACTTGGAAACACCAACTGAAGCAAACAGAAAAAATCCCCACCATAAGCTTTCTTTCTCTTTCTAAGACATCAGGAAAGGTGAAGTTTAGTAAGGAAGAAAAATCTTAAGCAACAACCACTCTACTCCAGCCAAATGTAACAGAAAAAACTGTGGTCCCATTATAGCGTATGGTGAATGGTGTCAGATTCATGATCTCCAAAGAAAATTTAGCTTCAGGACCAGAGACCAGGCTTGACCACTCAGGACTCTTGTGTGGCAGAAGTTTTATTACAGTGAAAAAGGACAGAGAAAGCTTCTGACATAGACATCAGAAGGGGGCAGAAAGTGCATCGTCACCAGTCTTAGCAAGGGAGCTATATACTTTTTCAGTTGGTTATTAGAGAAAATCAAAAGAATGCTTCAAGGTTGTAAAGGTCTTACTAGAGCCACTCCCACAATTTACATTTTAAGATGACAGGATTAGAGCTAACAATAGAAAGATCTTACCAGACCCATTCCCACAATATATATTTTAAGATAACAGGATTAGTCAGAAGGTTTTTAAGATGGAGAAGCATATCCTCAAGTAGGATACATAGTTGTTATATAATCCTTGAAAGTGAAAATCGCTCAGTCCAACTCTTTGTGATCCCATGGACAATATAGTCCATGGAATTCTCTAGGCCAGAATTCTGGAGTGGGTAGACTCTCCCTTCTCCAGGGTATCTTCCCAACACAGGGATCGAACCCAAGTCTCCCACATTGCAGGCAGATTTTTTAGCAGCTGAGCCACAATAATCCTTGGTACAGAGTTTAAACTGAGTTGTTTTGTTGTTCAGCTCTGGGCTGAAAGAAAAAAAAATGTTTTATGTGACTAAGACTAAGGAATGTAGAAAAAAAACAGTTTGTCCTTTTCTTCTCCTTGAGGACCCCAGACCCGTATCTTCCCCTCGAGAACCCCAGACCCCTTTCTCCTCCTCAGGGACCCTGGACTTCTTATCAACCTACGTAAGAATTGACTCTCTCCCCATTATGCCCCATAGAGATAAGGAAACTGGACTTTCATTCTCGGAAGGCTATAACAAGGCCCCACAATATCCCAATCAGGATTCTGTCAGAGAAGGCCAGAACTTTCATTTCTGCTGGTAAGTAATGACCCCCTACCCATACAGTGTCACTGGAGACCCCATGAGGAGGTTGTACTTCTACCTCCACTGAAAGCTATGGGGTGCCCTTCCCCTTCTCTGCCAGGTTATTGTCAGATGCGGCCTAATGGAGAGTCAAGACTTTCACCACTGGCCAGTGGTTACAAAACCATCCCTATCACAGTGTCAATAAAGACCATGTGTGAAGCTAGAAGTCCCTCCTCCACCCAACAGCAACAAGGAACCTGTCCCCTGGGTGTCAATGGAGACCACGTAGGGAACTTGGACTTCTGTCACCACCTAACAACAATAAGGCAGTGCCCTCTCACCTGTCCCTGTCAGAATAATATCAGAAAAAGACAACTAGAATAGAAGATTTAAATAAGATCCACAGTCTTATAATACAAAACTGATCAGGTTACAATAAAAAAAAATCACCAGTTATTCCAAGAATCAGGGAGATTTCAAACTGGATGTAAAAAGGAAATAGCTGTCAACACCAAAATGACAGAAATGTTAGAATTATCTGACAAAATTTTTAAAGCAACCATTATCTAAAATGCTTTGTAGCAACTACAAACACTCTTAAAACAAATGAGAAAAAAGAAAGCCTCAGAAAAGAAATAGAAAGTCTCATCAAAGAAATAGAATATGTTAAGAAAAGCCAAGTGGAAATTTTGGAACTAAAAAATACAATAATTAAAATTAAAAGTTTAGTCAATAGGCTCAACAGCAAAATGGAGGTGACAGGGAAAGAACTGGTGAACTTAAAGATAGAACAATAGAAATTATTCAACTGAACAACAGAGGAAAATAGACTAAAAAATAAACAGAAGCCACAGGAACCTATGGGCATATAATGCAATATCTAACATTCAATGTGATCAGAGTCCTAGAAAAAGAGAAGAAAAAGGGCAAGACTGAAAAAGTACTCAAGGAAATAGTGGCTAAAAACTGCCCAAATTTTGGAAGAGACATAAACCTACATATTAAAGATATTAAGCAAATCCTAAACAGAATAAATTTAAAGAGGGTCTTAGAAAAAGAGAGAGAGAAAAGAGGCAGACAACTTATCTAAAGAAAGAATAGCTGGAAACTTCCCTAACCTGGGAAAGGAAACATATCTAGGTCCAGAAAGAAGAGGAGATCCCAAACAAGACGAACCCAAAGAGATCCACACCAAGATACGCTACAATTTAAATGGCAAAATTAAAGATAAATAGAGAATCTTAAAAGTAGCAAGAGAAAAGCAACTAGTTACATAAAAAGGAACTCCCACAAGACCATCATAAGATTTTTAAGTAAAAACACTGCAGGCCAGAAGGAAATGACACTATATATTCAAAGTCATGAAAAGAAAAACCTATAGCCAAGAATATTCCACTTGGCAAAGATATCATTCAGATTTGAAGGAAAGATAAAGAGTTTTACAGACAAGTAAAAGCTAAAAGAATTCAGCACCACTAAAATGACTTTATAAGAAATGTTAAGGGAACTTCTCAACGCAGAAAATAAAACACCACAGCTAGAAATATGAAGTTTATGAAAGAAAAGGTAAAGGTAATATTCATCAACCACTTACAAAGCTAGCAGGAAGGTTAAAAGACAAGAGTAGTAAAATCATCTATAGTCACAGTAAGTAGTTAAGGGATACACAAAGAAAAATATGCAAAATATGGCGCTAAAAATATTAAACATTGAAGGGAAGTAAAAATGCAGAGTTTTTAGAATGCATTCAATTTAAGAGATCATCAAATTAAATATAGGCATATTGCCTGCAATTCAGGAGACCTAGGTTCAATCCCTGGGGCAGGAAGATCTCCCAGAGAAGGGAATGGCTACCCACTCCAGAATTCTTGCCTGGAGAATTCCATAGACAGAGGAGCCTGGCGGGTTACAGGTCATGGGGTCACAAAGAGTTGGACATGACTGAGCGACTAACACACATATATATGGGCTTCCCCAGTGGTTCAGCAGTAAAGAAACTGCCTGCAATGCAGGAGACATGGGTTCAATCCCTGTGTCAGGAAGATCCCCTGGAGGAGAAAATGGCAGCCCACTCCAGTAATCTTGCCCAGAAAACCTCATGGACTGAGGAGCCTGGTGGGCTACAGCCATGGGGTTGTGAAGGAGGTGCACTTTAGTTAGACTGACCAACTAAACAACAACAATAAATACATACATACATATATATATATATATATATATATATATATTTCTTGGTAACCACAAACCAAAAACC
>SJYT01032855.1:4439-16407 GCA_006410635.1 Cephalophus harveyi
TGTCCATTGAGTCGGTGATGCCATCCAACCATCTCCACTTCTGTTGTCCCCTTCTCCTCTTACCTTCAATCTTTTCCAGCATCAGGGTCTTTTCAAATGAGTCAGTTCTTTGCATTAAGTGGCCAAAGAATTGGAGTTTCAGCTTCAGCATCAGTTCTTCCAATGAATATTCAGGCTTGGTTTCCTTTAGGATGGACTGGTTGGATCTCCTTGCAGTCCAAGAGACTCTCAAGAGTCTTCTCCAACACCACAGTGCAAAAGCATCCATTCTTCGGCACTCAGCTTCCTTTACAGTCCAACTCTCACATCCATACATGACTACTGGAAAAACCATAGCTTTGACTAGACGGACCTTTGTTGGCAAAGTAATGTCTCTGCTTTTTAATGTGCTGTCTAGGTTTGTCATAACTTTTCTTCCAAGGAGCAAACGTCTTTTAATTTCATGGCTGCAGTCACCATCTGCAGTGATTTTGGAGCCTAAAAAAATAAATTAAAAAAAATTTCAGTCGCTCTTGTACAGGGAGTCCTGATAGACGCCTGCAGGAAATTCAGGTTCAATCCTGAGTCAGAAAGATCCAGAGAAGGAAATGGTAACCCACTCCTGTATTCTTGCTGGAAAATCCCATGGACAGAGGTGTCTGGCAGGCTACAGTCCTTGGGGTTGCAAAGAGTCAAATACGACTTAGCAACTAAACAACAATAATGGGCCGGGGGCCGGGGGACCACCAGCCACCGCCTCTTGCCCTGATGCCTCACGGCCATCCACGACCCCAGCATCATCTCTGGTCAGCCAGGGCGTCCTCTGGGCCTAACTTCAGCCAGGTCGGCATCATCCAAGTCTCCTTCATTAAAACTGCCTGCTCCCCAATCCCCGACTGCCCAGCTGCCCTTGGCCTTCTCCCTTTCAAGCAGGTGACTGTCTGTTGGGCGCTAGCGTTCATCAGCCACACGACCTTGGGCTCTGATGACGAACGGAGAAAGCCCTAAGCACCCGGCTGTGCCCCCTGGAAGCTCTGGTCCCCTGCAGTGAGTGGCACCACCTGCCTCCTCCTTGTGGGTGCTGCAGAGGCCAGGAGCCTGGTCACCAGCCTGCTGGTGATTTGGGACGATCACCGCTCCTCTCTCGACCCCCTTAAAATGAGAGTGGAGACGGGATGAGTGATTTTCAGCAACAGCCCCAAGTCCCTGGAGTCTTCATTCAGAGCAGTGGTGGAGTTCAGTGGTCAGAGCTTGTTCAGGGGTTAGACATTTGCATTAAAAAAAAAAATTTCAGGGTTCAAAACGCAATGCCCCGCCAGGCCAGCAGCTCCGAGGTCCTGGTCTCTGGGTAGGGGGAGGAAGACGGGCTGGGGGTCTTCTGGAGAAGATGAGACACTGGGAAGGGCATGTGTGTGTTTGTGGGGATGTACTTGTGTGCTGTGTGTTCACACACGTGTCCCCACTCTGGGGAGCGGGACCCTGGCCGTGGGTCACCTGGACGAGCATTCTAGGCAGGCACAGAGGAAACGGCAGAGGAGCTTATGAGAAAACAGACATGGAGGATTAAGTAGCCCGAAGATCACAGGGCGAGGGTGGCCGTGGTCCCTCCGTTTCCGAGACGGCCAGCGGGCAGAGTCCCCAGCATTTGTCAGTGCTGTTCAGGCAGGGCCTCCTGAACACCCCGGATGCCTTGAATGTGCTGCATTTTTTTTTAATTATTCATTTTTGGCTGCACGGTGTCTTTGTTGCTATGCCGGCTTTCTCTCGTTGCGAGTGGGCGCTACCCTCCAGTCCCAGCGCGGGCGCTTCTCATTGCAGCGGCTTCTCTTGTTGCGGAGCACGGGCTCTTGACATGTGGCCTCAGTAGTTGCGGTGCACGGGCCTTTGTTGCTCTGCGGCATGTGCGATCTTCCTGGAGCAGGGATCGAACCCGTGTCTCCTGCATTGGCAGGTGGATTCTTAACCACTGGATCACCAGGGGAACCTGGACATGCCGCCTCTTGATGTCACCCCTCCCCATTCTCCCTAAGTGAGGTGGCCCAGCCCTCCTAGCAACAGCAAGTATAAGAGAGCAAGTGAGGCAGACAGAGTGTGTTTATGAAGAGCCCCGAGCTGCCAGGGGAGTGGGCAGAGGAAGTGGCGGCGGTTCATGATGACGGTGTTTGGCGCTGACTGTGATCCCGATGGGGGTGACGGAGGTGCTGCAGGCTGCCCTCTTCCTGGGCGCTGGTGGAGGCAGGAAGGGAGGTGAGGGCCCAGCGGGCAGGGCCATGAGTAAGGGTTGCTTTTTGTCCTGAAGTCACTCGGCGCCTCTGCAGAGCTGGGGCTCACGGGACCCGAGCCCGGCTGTGACCACTGGGCACCTCGCCTCCTGGGTACATGCATTGCTTGGAAGACTGGGTCATGTCTTCAACACTGATCTGAGGACCTACTGTGTGCCCCGGCTGTTTATATCCCGTGCCCACTGTGCGCCAGGCCTTGTGAGCCGACAGTCCCCTGGCAGAGCCAGACTCCGGACAGTGCAACGTGGGGGAGGATGGAGAAGGGCGTTCTGGGGGATCGGGACTCTCATGGGGCAGGGGTGTGTGGCCAGCAGTGCCCACCTCGTGCCTCAGAGGGGAAGATCAGGCCAGGCCGAGCCGGGGCCTCCACCGTTTATGTGATGATCCAATGGGACGAGACCGGGGCTGAGCATGGAGGGCTGGTTTCTTTCCTGTAGCACCTACTGGGTGCCAGGGGCTGGGGTTGCAGCTGGGCACAAAGCAGAGACCCTGGACTTTGTGAGGGGAGACAGACAATAGACCAAAAAATGCATATATAGCATGAAAAAAAAGTGCATCTTATATACATTAGAAAGCTGTAGGTGGGGGGCAAAGGAAGACGCTGGGTAGGGGCGGGCGGTGGGGGTGCCCGTGAGGGTGCAGTTCCAGGCGGGGTGGGTCCTCTGAGAAGGGAACCGGCTTCTGGGGGCGCTGGGAGGCCGGGTGGACGTGCAGCCCTGGGTGGGAGGGGCCGGGTCTGGGGCACCTGTAGCTCTAGGAGCCGCTCTTCCAGCCTGGGGACCAGGAGGAANCTCCAATTATATATATATGTATATAATATATATAAACATAATATACATAAATACACACACATTTATATATATAACTCCACTGATTTCCCTAGGTGACAGCTATAACCAGAAAAAGATCTGAATGGAGAATCACTTAAAATGTCAAATTACATTAAATTTCCAGAATAAATTTAACAAGAAATTAGTAAGTGTCAATGTATGTCAAAAACCACCACAATATTGTAATTATCCTCCAATTAAATTAATAAAAAAGAAATTAGCAAACACTACATAAAATCGGGAAAGGAGTATGTCAAGGCTGTATATCATCACCCTGCTTATTTAACTTATATATAGAGTACATCATGAGAAATGCTGGACTGGATGAAGCACAAGCTAGAATCAAGATTGCCCAGAGGAATATCAATAACCTCAGATAAGCAGATGACACCACCTTTATGGCAGAAAGTGAAGAAGAACTAAAGAGTCTCTTGATGAAAGTGAAAGAGGGGAGCGAAAAAGTTGGCTTAAAGCTCAACATTCAGAAAATGAAGATCATGGCATCCAGTCTCATCATTTCATGACAAATAGATGGGGAAACAATGGAAACAGTGAGAGACTTTATTTTGGGGGGCTCCAAAATCACTGCAGATGGTGACTGCAGCCATGAAATTAAAAGACGCTTGCTCCTTGGAAGAAAACCTATGACCAACCTAGACAGGATATTAAAAAGCAGAGACATTACTTTGCCAACAAAGGTCCGTCTAGTCAAAGCTATGGTTTTTCCAGTAGTCATGTATGGATGTGAGAGTTGGACCATAAAGAAAGCTGAGCACTGAAGAATTGATGCTTTTGAACTGTGGTGTTGGAGAAGACTCTTGAGAGTCCCTTGGACTGCAAGGAGATCCAAACAGGCCATTCTAAAGGAAATCAGTTCTGAATATTCACTGGAGGACTGATGCTAAAGCTGAAGCTCTACTCCTTTGGCCACCTGATGCAAAGAACTGACTCATTTGAAAAGATCCTGATGCTGGGAAAGATTAAAGGTGGGAGGAGAAGGGGACAACAGAGCACAAGATGGTTGGATGGCATCACCGGCTCGATGGACATGAGTTCAAGTAAGCTCCGAGAGTTGGTGATGGACAGGGAAGCCTGGTGTGCTTCAGTCCGTGGGGTTACAAAGAGTTGGACACAACTGAACGGCTGAACTTAACTGAACATAAAAATAGCTACTATCATTTCTGATGGACATTAAAGAATTAAATAATCGAAGACATATCATTTCCGAAAAGATTTAAAATTCATTCATGCAGGTATTTTGTAAGCACCTGTTACATGCCAGCTACTTTTCTAAGTTCAGGATACTACTCTAACAGTGAACGAAACATACAAATATCCTTTCCCCAATGGAGCTTACATTCTAATATAAAATTGAACATTTATAAAGTCTCCACCAAATTAATCTATTCATTTAATGCAACCCCGTTCAAAATCCCAGAAGGAATGTTTTTTGAGGGGAATAAAGAGACTTGACAAAATACTTCTAAAGTTTTAAAGAATCAACTTGTATGATGGCTGAGAAAAATTGCAAATGAATAATTAAAAGTATTTTATTGGATGATAAAACATAGGGAAGGTGTTTCTAAGCATACAATCAAAAGCAGACAATACAAAAGAAAATGGTAACAGATTCAACTCCATGGAAATTATTCTACAACACAAAAATATCATGAAAAAATTAAAAAGCAAAGGAGACACTGGAAAAAATCTGCAGTGTATTTGATAGGGAGTAGAGAAATAGCCTTACTTTATCAAGATTTTTAAATCTGTAAAAAAAGAATATGCGTGCTCAGTTGTGTCTGACTCTTTGCCACCCCACGAACTATAGTCCATTAGGCTCCTCTGCCCACAGAATAGTCCAGGCAAGAATACTGGAGTGGGTTGCCATTGCCATTGGGGATCTTCCCAATCCAGGGATCGAACCCTCATCTACTATGTCTCCTGTATTTCAGGCAGATTCTTTACTGCTGAGTCACCAGAAAAGCCCAAGAAAAGAATGTGCAAGTAAAAAACTGGCAAAGGGTATGACAGGCAATTTACTATTGATCTATAGCCTGTTACCATATTTCACTCTGATGATATGATAGGTGATAAATGGTACTTTGTGTTTTAGTGTGCTTTTATTTGATTACTAATAAGATTGAATATTTTCATATACATATTGGGCATATTGGGTTTTCTTTTTGTCATGCCCAATATGTATACAAAAATATTCAATCTCATTAGTAATCAAATAAAAGCACACAAAAACACAAAGTACCATTTATCTCCTATCATATCATCAGGATGAAACATGGTAACAGACTACAGATCAGGGTGGAGGAAATGGGCACTCTTGCATTTCTGGTAGCAATGTAAATTTGTTCCATCTTTCTCCAGGGTAATTCGGCATTATGCATGACAATCTTTAAAAGATGCATATAATTCAATCTAACAATTCTACTTCTAGCAATTTATCTTAAGAAAATAGTCATGGATTTAATCACAGATTTATTGACAAGGATGTTTCTTGAATTGTCATTCATAATAGCAAAGAGTTGGGAATGACCTAAAAGTCCAAAAATGGGAAACGGGAAACTGATTAAAATAAACTATGGCATATTCAACCATGCATAGAATAGCATACATTTACCAAAAAGTATGTTATATAACCATATTTCTTATGTGAAAAATTAGTCAAGATACGGTAAGGATATAAATTTGTGTGTATAATGTGATTGCATTTTTTGCATAGGCTCCATGTATTAAGGAAAAAAAGGCTGGAAGGACACACACCAAAACATTGATAATAAGAATGTCTTGGTTGTAAGGACACAGTTCACTGATTTTTAATTCCCTTTCTTATTTTCCTAATTTTCAACCATAATCCTCTATTTATTTTATTGAGGGAAGTATTTTCCAATGTTTGTTTCTTAAAGATTGTTGGCAGAGCTTCAGAGCCAAGGAAGATGGGCTTGTACCTAGCCTTGGCTGCTCATGGCCCTTGTCTATGGAGTCAGGTTGACCTGTCCAGTGGGGCGTGGAGACACCAGCTCCAAAGGCCTCCTTGTGTCCCCTCCCAACTCCATCTCCAAGGGACTGAGGAAAGAGCTGCCTGAGAGCTGGATGCTAGGAGGATTTTCTTAGGTTCTGTACCCAAAGCTAGAGTGACAGGGAGCCGAATTCTCACTCTCCAGTGTCCACTCCCGGGCCTCAGGCATAGGCCATGTAAGGGATCTTGGGTTGCAAAGCTCTTCCCGTTATGCTAATCCCTTTATGAGGGGTGGAGGTGGTGGGATCATACCTAGGCTGCCCTGCCTCTCTGCAATGACACTGGGTTATACTACCCCCTCCCCAAGCAGAACCACCCCCTGCCCTCCTAGTTCTGGGCATCAGGGATCATTCTCCGTGGGCCTTTACGTCACAGCAGCATTAGAAGCAGAGCCAGGTACTTCTTTCCCTGCTGCCCAGATCTCCCAGTTCTGCTAAGGCAGCTGTACCACTCACTCCATAGCCTGGCAACCGAGCTGCTTATTACTGCGCCTTCCCCCCACCCCACCCCCCACTTCCTCCACCTCTGCTCTTGGCAGCTCCCCAGTTCCCCACGTACTCATGGAAGATGTTGGGAAGACGGCGTGGGAGGTGCTGGCCATGAAGTCCGCGATCTGCCGCAGGGCCCAGATGTTGGAGGAGTTGTTCCCCTTCTTCATCTGCTCCTGGATAAGGCCTTCCAGCTCCTCCCTGAAAGACTGAAGCAAGCCCCCGAGGCGTCCTCCCAGTGTGTCTCAAGTAGGAGGGATACTGATGGCCCCTCTTCCAAGTGCCCACCTGTGGCCCCTGGGTCAGCTAGATCAGAGCCACATATCTGGGACCTCAGGAGCCTCCCCAAACTGCTGCGTGGGGAACAACAAGGAGATGCTGGGAATGGATCCTATTCCCTCTGCCCTGGGGGAAAACTCCAGGCAATATATTCTCTAGAATCCAGGTCCTTCTGATGTCTTAGTGATAGCCTAGACTCCTCCCCTCCATCAGAAATAGCAGGACTTCACTTTAGTAATTAAAAGACATTTTAAAAAACAGAATTGAATGAAAAAGTATTCCATCTTTCCTGTCATTAGTTAGGCTGATGGCTCTTCTGGGCCTGTTTCCTTATGAGGGGTGGGGATGCTGGGTCCTATACAGAAGGAGTTGATGACCTCAGAGGTCACTTCTGATATCCTGCTACTCTAAGCCCGGCTTTTCAGACCATCAGGCCACGGATAGGGCATGTCAGCCCATCAGGTGACACTCAGGAGGAAATAGGGAGCCACTTAGGTGTTGAGGAATCTACAAAAAACCTCTCGCTGGCCCCTGGTTTACCCGAATTGTTAAGAGTTTTTGGTGAAGACGGCGAGGAAGACTGGAAAGCGAGGCTCAGAAGGGGCACGAGGAACTGAAGTAGGGCTCCTGCTTCTCAGATCCACCTTCCCCAATCAGGGCGTCAAACGCAAACCATAAGCTGCACATAAGCCAGGTTTTGCCATCCGCCAGCGACTAGGGAGATACTCAAATACCCACGCAGCATCTTGCTCAGAGCTGAAAACTGCTCCGGCTCTGAGCAAGCGGAAGAGAAGCAATTTCTCTTCGGGTTCCCCGGGTGCGTCAGCGTCCTCCGCACCCCTTCCCCGCCCTCCTCTGGCCTCCTTCCTCCTCCCCCGCGAGGATCAGACCCGCACTCACCGGGCTCTGCAGGATCATGGTGACGCGCTTCTTCTGCTCCATCAGGTTGAAGTCCTGCCGCAGGTCGGCCGCGCGGCTGCGAAGGCGCAGGTACTCGGGGTCGTCCTCAGAGAAGCGGTCGAAGTACTGCTGCCCCTGCGCGGGCGGCGGGGAGGCGGCCTCGGGGACGGTCTCTTCACTCATCGTCCTGGTGGGTTTGCAGTCCACTCCTGGACCCCTGCCGAGAAGAAAGGAGGGTGCTCCCAGTCGGGGTGCACGCTTCCTAGGCCGGAGGGCTTGGATTGGGGGTGGGGAGTGGGATGAGGCTATTCCCAGGATTGTGAGCCGGTAGGCGGGTTGGCAGGCAGGGCGCCGCGGCTGCCGGCCTGCAGGGGGCGCTGATGCATCGTCCGACTAGGTGAAGGTCTGTTTGTCACTGGCTCCGGCTCCCCAGCCCTTCCCGGCCTGACCCGCGGGGCTCGGGCGCCCGCACTTGGGTTCAAGTAGACCGGTCGCCCGGTGCGAGCCCGACCTGCAAAGCTTTGGGGGCATTTTGTGATGCTTATCCACAATGGAACCTATTATACAGAGTGAAGTAAGCCAGAAAGAAAAACACCAATACAGTATACTGACACACATATATGGAATTTAGAAAGATGGCAGTGATGACCCTGTATGTGAGACAGCAAAAGAGACACAAATGTATAGAAAGGACTTTTGGACTCTATGGGAGAGGGAGAGGGTGGGATGATTTGGGAGAATGGCATTGAAACATGTAAACTATCATGTAAGAACGAAGCACAAGCCTATGTTCGATACAGGATACAGGATGCTTGGGGCTGGTGCACAGGGATGAGCCAGAGAGATGATGTGGGGTGGGAGGTGGGAGGGGGATTCGGGATTGGGAGCTAATATACACCCATAGTGGATTCATGTCAATGTATGGCAAAACCAATATGGTATTGTAAAGTAAAATAAAGTAAAAATAAAATTAAAAAAAAAAAAAAAAGAAAGGGGAAGTCCTAACTGCATTATAGCCCTGAGATCATTATAGTACTAAGCTCAAAATAGAGTCTGTGGTTTTATAAAGAAGAGATATTTTGGGTATAGCCTTGGTGGGTGCAGTAAGTTCCCACCAACTCAGACACCCTAATATCATGCTCTGTTCTTGAGGCCAGTGGCTGATTTCTGGAGTGTTAAAGAGATACGGTTTTACAAAACTGAGCATAAAACACCATTGGCTATGCTGAATCTTACGTAAGTGGGATTGCTTTTCCTCAAAGAACCACTGAAGCTTCTGTTGGGATTTACGTTCCAACGTGGAGCATCTCGGAGCTGTGCAGAACTGATCTTCAACAGTGATGTCTTGTAGCTGCAACAGCAGTGGTGGCGTAAGGAGGCTCCAATACTCTGCTCCTTGTCGAAGATGCTTGAATCCATTTGGATTGGATAAGCTACCTAAGCTTTAGGACCACTGAGGTGGGTCCTAAGTGAGCAAAGATGTGCAAGTGTTTAACTGCAAACAAAAATGAGATATGGACTTATTGGCCCTCCCAGGAACAGAGAGAATCAGTGTGTCATTGTGATGAGAAGGGAGATATTTTAGTGAGGACAGCTTTACATGCTCATAAAGTCTCACCAAACCCAAGGACTCTTAAAGTGGACGAGGCCAAACTCATAGCTACTCTCACATCTTTTCAAGCCAGATTGCTCTCAAGTAATGCCAAACTGGACTGAATCAAGATTTTTGAAAGTCTATTATACTATACACCCTGCCAAAATACACTTTCCAAGCAAGAAGCATTTCTCTTCAAGCAGCAGTTGAGCACACAAGCAAGTGATGACTCGTTCCACATTGTGAAACCTTATTAATGCACCACTTCTCTTTAAGGAACATCCCCTTTGAGGTAATTTACAGAATAAAGATAAAAAAACACAAAATACAAAATCTGCCAATTATAGCTTCTCCCAGAAGAACCACAAAGACCCTCACCTTCTGTTTGTTGTGGGTCTGGCAGACATGGGACTGGAAGGGTGAAAGGTGGAGTGAGATGTCTTTCTCCTGGCGAGGAAGGGGACTGATTGGACAAGAAGCCAGTTTGGAGGCTGTGCCAAGTGGCATCAGCAGGAAGAGGAAGGTAGGGTCCTATGTGTGTGTGTTAGTCGCTCCGTTGTGTCTGACTCTTTGTGACCGCATGGACTGTAGCCCGCCAGGCTCCTCTGTCCATGGAGTTCACCAGGCATAATATTGGAGTGGGTAGCCTTTCCCTTTTTTAGGGGATCTTCTCAACCCAGAGATGGACCCCAGTTCTCCTGCATTGCAAGCAAATTCTTTACCAGGTGAGCCCCCAGGGAAGCCTAGGTAGGGCTCTGGTTAGCCAAAAATAAAACAACCCAAACACTTTCCATCTCTGCATGTAAGAAGAATGTTTATAAGAAGAAGGAGGAGGAAAAAGAAAGGAAAGGAAGGAGATATTAGGATCAAAAAAAAAACCTGAAATAGCAAATGGATTGTGTAAAACCCATCTGATGGGTTCAGCATCTGTGACTCACTGGTGCCACATGGCTTCAATTTCCTTTGAAATCCTGATGTGTTTGGAAAGAAGGCAGAACCAGGGCAGAATGAAGGGGAGCCTGAGCCTCACAGTTTCCCTCAAAATCAGGTTTTTGGTATTTCGGGTTGCCCCCCCTCTCCGGGTCCTCAGTGCCTGGTGGATCAATCCAACTGGATGATGAGTCCATCATCTGGAGAGAAAGGGTTGGTAGATATTGGACCACAGCCCTCAGGTCCTTTAAGGTGAGCAGAGATTGCAACCAACTGGCCTTTTTCAGGGGCTCTAAATTCAGACTATCTGGAAACTACACAAGGAATCCTGCTCACCGTACAACTTGTCAACGTTGTTACCAACTGTGAAGGGCTCCGAGCAAACATGCCAGCAACTGTAATTTCCTTTAGTCCCGTTGGTCCTAATGCTGGTTTGAAGAACGCGAGCTTTGTTCCCCACCTCCTGGAGCTCACTCTTTCTAGAAGTCAGATCAAATCAATGCCTTTACTGTGAGCTCCTTCATCTCTCTGACCTCACCTCCCCCACGTTCACTCCAGACACGCTGATCTCTTCATAATCTCTTGAGCGTGGCAGACGAGCTCCCAATTCAGGGCCTCTGAACTTGCTATTTCCTCTGCTGAAAGTTCTCTTTGTTCAGACACATGCTTGCTCCTTACATCCTCGCATTTCCCTGGAACATCATGATCTTCCCCCATCTAAACTTCTCAACTGCTCATCTCTTCCCAACTCCCTTGTCTATGTTATCAGTTTTTCTCCCAGCACTTACTCTTGCCTCACATAGTATATAATTTATTAGTTTTATGTATGTCTTGTCTCNTTCAGACACATGCTTGCTCCTTACATCCTCGCATTTCCCTGGAACATCATGATCTTCCCCCATCTAAACTTCTCAACTGCCCATCTCTTCCCAACTCCCTTGTCTATGTTATCAGTTTTTCTCCCAGCACTTACTCTTGCCTCACATAGTATATAATTTATTAGTTTTATGTATGTCTTGTCTCTATCTCTTCCCAGTAGGAATGGACACTCTACAAGGGCAGGTATTTGGTTTGCTTCCATTTACTGCTCAAACCCCAGTGCTGATGAGAGAGCCTGAAACACGGTAGATCATAATGAATAAGAGTTAAATGAACTAATGAAAGAATAAATGGGAATGAGCATTTAGACAATTCTAGAAGCTGAGAGCCAAGCAGCGTCTGGAGCTGGGCAGTCAGTGGAGGACTGGGACTCATGTTGACTCAGTTCCATTTCCATGAAGAACCACCCAGTGTACCTGTTATAATGTGCCCACACTGGTCCATGGCCAACGCCAGAACCTCTCTGGTTATGGCACATCTGCCCCCCATTGTGCCATACGTTGCTTGGCCAGAGCCACTGATGGGTTCTCCAAGGCCATTTGCTTCAACCTGGTATTCAGGGCCCTCCCCAGCCTGGTACCAATCAGCTTTTACATCCGTGTCTTTTCTATTTAATGTTCATTCACTTGACAAAATGTCTCAAGGTTTGTCTTAAAAAAATCCATCCTGAGGTTGCTTTCAACTCCATTGTAGAGGGCTGCCAAGAGAATATTAAAATGATATTTTTGCTGCCAAAACTCCTACTTGTAACTCAGCTTCTCCACCTTTGCTCATCT
>SJYT01032859.1:0-36450 GCA_006410635.1 Cephalophus harveyi
GTCATCTGAGTTAAATTCACCCATTCCAGTCCATTTTAGTTCGCTGATTCCTAGAATGTCGACGTTCACCCTTGTCATCTCTTGTTTGACCACTTCCAATTTGCCTTGATTCATGGACCTGACATTCCAGGTTCCTATGCAGTATTGCTCTTTACAGCATCGGATCTTGCTTCTATCACCAGTCACATGCACAACTGGGTATTGTTTTCGCTTTGGCTCCATCCCTTCATTCTTTCTGGACTTATTTCTCCACTGATCTCCAGTAGCATATTGGGCACCTAATGACCTGGGGAGTTCCTCTTTTGGTATCCTATCATTTTGCCTGTTCATACTGTTCATGGGGTTCTCAAGGCAAGAATACTGAAGTGGCTTGCCATTCCCTTCTCCAGTGGACCACGTTCTGTCAGCCCTCTCCACCATGACCCACCCACCTTGGGTTGCCCTGCAGGCATGGCTTGGTTTCATTGAGTTAGACAAGGCTGTGGTCCTAGTGTGATTAGATTGACTAGTTTTCTGTGAGTTAATCAATATTCAGCCTCCACAACTTTGCAAAAATTACTATTGATATGTTTCTACCAGCTCTAATCCAGGTAAAATGATCTCAGTTGTGACTATCTGTATTTGCCTGTCTCTCCAGATTTGGAGGTGATGGCTCACCCTACGACTTCTGTCTCTGATGGTTCCAAGAAAAGTCATTGATTTTCAGCTTGCTCAGCATTTTTCTTGTTGTAAGGACAGGAGTGATGACTTTTCGTTTTTTTTTTTTTTTTTGCAGAGTTGAAACCAAACATTACCAAAGTACCATTTCATAGATAACATTTTTTTAATTTTAATAAATTCCATAAAGTAAATGTATCATCATTATGAAAATGGGTAAATGTATATATATAAATGTGTATATATATATATATATATATACATGTTAGGGGAAGCACGCTGACTGAAATCACCCATCCTGGCCAGACACCATAGTAACCATTTGTATGAGCTGTTTTATGACAGGAAGTCCTGGTAAGGAACACAGAACTAATAAGCCACCATGAACCCCACCACCAACCAGAAGAGTTCAGGAAAGGTCAAAAGGAGGCACCACATGTTTGACCACCTCCCAGAATCTTCCTCTCTGGCATCCATCTTGGATGAACAAGGCTTGCACCATTAGGAAGGACTCTGAGTCAGAATAATTGGTTAAGGACAACCCGGAAACTAATCCCATCACCACAAAACCAGAGAAGAGACTGAAAGCCATGTCACAGAGCTGTTCTCCTGGGTTCCCTTACCCTACTGCTCTCCACCTGGGTGCCCTTTCCGGTAAAATCTCTTGCTTTGTAAGCACATGTGCCTCCTTGGACAATTCATTTATGAGTGTTAGACAAGAGACCAGTTTCGGGCCCTGGATGGGGTCCCCCTTCCTGCAACAAGTGGTGACTCTGGCGGGGACTCTTCTTTCATGTGATTGACATCCTGACCACTTGGGATACTCAGGGGCCAGCTTGCCTGCCAATGGACCAGACCCAGTGGCAACAATGGGACCCTTTGGTCCCTGGTCTCCTCCTGGTGCAGACAACTGGCCAGAGTGCTCCGACCAGTAAGGACAAGAGACTTTATTGACCTCTCTCCTTCCTTCTCTCTTTCCTTCCCTTAACCTTTCCTATCCTTCCCTTTTTTTCTATTTCCTCAGTCCTAGATGCAGGAATCTGGTCAAAGGGTCTCATCCTGAGCTGAGGATTGGAGACTGATCACCTCCTCTTGGAAAAAAACTCGAATTCTGGTTCTGTCCTAGTTTCTGGTAGGGTCGAGTTCCAGTCCTCCCTTCTCTGGAGGCCAAGGGTAAAGTCCTGTAATGCCCGGCTATATGCAGGTGGCAGGAGACGTTTGTAAGACCACTCCTTTTGCCCCCACTCCCGCCTCCTCCCCCTTCTTTAAACCTGGCTTTCTTTCCTCTCTTTGAAATCTTTGAAGATCTGGGATATTTTCATTTACTCTGTTAGTACTTGGATCTGAAGTTCTGTGTCTCAATAGGAGGTTTTCTGAGAGACTGTATTCTTATATTTAAGGGAGTGTTTGGCTTCCCTGGTGGCTCAGAGGTTAAAGCGTCTGCCTCCAATGCGGGAGACCTGGGTTCGATCCCTGAGTCGGGAAGATCCCCTGGAGAAGGAAATGGCAATCCACTCCAGTATTCTTGCCTGGAGAATCCCATGGACAGAGGAGCCTGGTAGGCTACAGTCCATGGGGTTGCAAAGAGTTGGACATGACTGAGCGACTTCACCTTCACCTTCACCTTCACCAGGTCTATGTGTGTATTTTAATTCTGTGTTCTGTATTTTAATTCTGTGATTTTTTGATGGCCATTTTGCTTTATCTGGCCACCATTTGGTTTAGACCTGCCGCCATTTTGTTAGAACTTGATTTTCTTTCCCCATACTTTGAGACCAGGGCTCTGGCTCTGTTCTCAGGAACACTTCTCTAGACCATTTCTAACTCCTGAGACTGAGGAAAAATAGGAAAAAGCCTTTAAAAATTTTATTTATTCCAACTTTTTATAAACTAGTAAATTTTATATTATAATACCTAATTCATGAGTAAGCTTAGAAGATGAAGCTAGATCTTACATTGTGTCTGTCTAAATATGTCTTGGTACATCTTTGTCTGTGGGTAATATTTTTGAGCTTAATTTGTAAATGAGCTCTATTTAATTGGCTTAAAGTAAAGTAAGTGCTTACAAATCAAATAATTCTAAATTAATAAATTCCAGGTTCATGTGAACTGGGAAACATTCAGTATTAAATACCTGATATTAATGTTTGTTTATTGACCTATCTAATATAGACATGTCTTAGAATATTTTCATTGTACCTAGGTTTAATATATTAAATATTATCATATCTGTTATAAGTTTGTCAACAAGGAAATTATCTCAAGTGAAGAAACTTCTAAAATATGTAAATGAGATATTGTTATGCCCAAGTCACGTAATCTCCCAATGACCACCAGGGAACCAGCATCCAATGCAAAAGCAAGAGAGTTTTTATTACCAAGCTCGAGCTGGGGCTCCCACTGTTACCAACGCAGTGGCTAAGGAGAGGAGCCACAAACTCTGGCTTTCATTGCTTATATAGGGTATTCTCGCTCGAAAAATGTTATCTTCTGTAGAAGGGTTAGGTGTTAGGTTCTGATTGGTTCCCATTTCCCAGGCTTAATTCAAATTTCCTGGGCAGGTCATAAGTCCTGAACATAAAATCAGGAGATCCTGATCTGGGATCTGATTGGCTCACAGGTGGTGGGGTGAGGTCAGGGGATTTCCAAAAACTCTTTCCTCAGAACTCTAAAATAGAGTCTTTTTTTAACAAAATGGGGTGGCTTTGGTTCTTCAATATGAGCTTTTAGATAAACTCTATTAAGAATAATTATTCTTTAGGAATATCTGTCTAAAATAGCCTCTCCAGATTGGTGTAACTTGAATTTCTAAGGGTTGTGCTAAACGAAGTTTTGGAAGTCTATTGAATAGTTAGGTCATTTCCAAATAAAAAAAGATTTTGAAACATTTACTACTAAACACTAATTTCCTTTTTACAGAGAAACTAAAGAGATTTGGGACTATAAATGAATAATATTTGGTGCCATCCTAACATGTTCTAAGAAAGCAAGGGTTTTAGAAATTATCACTGGTATTTATGCTCACCAATCTATAAAATGCTAATATAAAAGTTAGTTCTCTGTTGCTTAAGGAAAGTAGGAAGTGTGTTTTCAGTTACAAAAAAAAAAAAAAGGTAGAAAAAAATACTAAAAAGAGTTATGCGTGATCAAGATTTTCTATAATTGGATTACATTACATTATCTAATTAGTTAGATAAGTGGATTTTGTTAGGAATGACACAGCCATAGGAAAACTGGTTAGAGCCGACTAAGTCCAAGATGGCAGTGGTGACTTTCACTAGAACTTGAGCCATATATACACCCATTGTCACATATCAACAAGCTAAATGACACACCCATCAACATTGACTAAATCTGACCAACTGTTCCAAACACTTTTAATTTATCTTTTTGACAAAACTTGCTAAATAAAATTATTTTGAAGTTCCTTTGACCTCTAGTTAAATTCGGGGTGCTTCAGAGGGCCCCTGAAATATCCCAAAGGGAGATATTAAACTGTGTTTATTTGGTTAGTTAAATTACATGAAAAATATTATCAAATGAGTCATAAATCCTCTCATGTTATAAAGTATGGTAAATATTAATTTGATAAAATCATAAGTTATAAACAAAACAATTATATTTTCTATGTGACTCCTCCAGAAATTGGAAACTCTTAGGTTTCCAGTAAGTTTATCAAATGAGTTAGGAAGGTTATCTCACTAACAGGTACAAAAATCTCAAGGAATTTTTGAGACCTTAAAAAGGGAAAATTTCACCCAGATTGTTAGGTGAAATCTGTGATAAGCCTTTGGTGTGAGTTTCCCAGCCCTGTTATATTTCAAAAGTTCTGTCTGAGTCTCTATAAATTTTTCAGTAAAATAAAAAGTCTATGATCAATTATGGTTATATAAATCATCAGGCCAAAATTAGTGAGAGCAGACCTATTTTGCAAACAAACTAGCCTTAATTTGGTTATATTTGATAAAAATGAGGGTAATTTTAGGGAGAAGAAGATGTTTCAATAAATGTTAAATCCCAGTTTGTTAATGGAGGTCTGCATCTAGTAAGACTCATTTCTTGGACAGTTTTTTGCTGTTATGTGATATTAATACAAAATTTAATTGAATTCTTAAAGAACACCCTAAATTTGTTTCTGAAGCTTATCTTAGTAAGCTATCTTGGATGAAGGTCAGATGCCTCATGACCTACAACCAGGACTGGAAAAAGATATAATTTAAGGGATTGTCGAGGAACTAAAAAGCCTCTTGATGAAAGTAAAAGAGAAGAGTGAAAAAGTTGGCTTAAAGCTCAACATTCAGAAAACGAAGATCATGGCATCCGGTTCCATCACTTCATGGTAAATAGATGGGGAAACAGTGGAAACAGTGTCAGACTTTATTTTTTGGGGCTCCAAAATCACTGCAGATGGTGACTGCAGCCATGAAATTAAAAGACGCTTACTCCTTGGAAGAAAGGTTACGACCAGCCTAGATAGTATATTCAAAAGCAGAGACATTACTTTGCCAACTAAGGTCCGTCTAGTCAAGGCTATGGTTTTTCCAGTGGTCATGTATGGATGTGAGAGTTGGACTACAGAGAAAGCTGAGTGCTGATGAACTGTTGCTTTTGAACTGTGGTGTTGGAGAAGACTCTTGAGAGTCCCTTGGACTGCAAGGAGATCCAACCAGTCCATTCTGAAGGAGATCAGCCCTGGGATTTCTTTGGAAGGAATGATGCTAAAGCTGAAACTCCAGTACTTTGGCCACCTCATGCGAAGAGTTGACTCATTGGAAAAGACTTTGATGCTGGGAGGGATTGGGGGTAGGAGGAGAAGGGGACGACCGAGGATGAGATGTCTGGATGGCATCACTGACTCGATGGACGTGACTCTGAGTGAACTCCGGGAGTTGGTGATGGACAGGGAGGCCTGGCGTGCTGCGATTCATGGGGTCGCAAAGAGTCAGACACAACTGATCGATTGAACTGAAGGGATTATCTCTAACCTGATGGCAGGACTTTTTTTAAAAATCAGGTACTCTTAACTAGCATGCACAATGAAACTAAAGGAAAATTGACTCTTAGATAAATTCCCACTTCCAAATGCCCCTACCATAGACTGGTCTAGAGAGAGGGTCAGCTAACCTGATTTCTCCGTAAAATGATGCTCAAATAGAGGAGAAACTACACCACAACAGGATGATAAGACGACAACATCAGAGGTAGACAGCTTGCCCAAGGTGCTGGACCTGATTCATATGATTATTTATAATATTTTCTTGACTTCTTACACCTTTGCATATAAATCAAATGTTTTTCTATCATAGGCCTGATCCTATGCTAGTTTTAGAAATCAATCCAATTTTTGGGTGTGTGACCAATTACCTGTGTCTAGTTCTGGGTTTGTATATTTCTCTACTACAAGGCTCTAACTGGTCAGCTCTGAGAAAATTTACTTAAGAAAAATATTATAGTCATATTCAGGTCACTATTGATATTACTAGATGGGATCCCCTCACTGAGCCAGTTAATAATGCTTGCTCTGATTCTGGCCATAAATTTGAGCTTTCTTCTATTACTCAATCTCAATCAGAGCAACAAGCAAAGTTTCAACAAAGGAGGAAAACTTTCCCACAATTATGGGATGGATTTATATAGATAACAGCAGGCTATGGTAATTTAGGTTTAAAGTCTCCTCTATGTTGGAAACAATTAAATCATACTAAGGATAATCAGTCTAGTAACACTAGAAAACTGGACTATGTGCCTTATAGACAGTGCAAATATATAATTTCCCTGGAAGATAATGATTCATACAGTGTAGACTAAGTCAGATGACCTGGGATATACTGGGCTACATCTAATGGAAGCTCTTAACTTAAGTCTTACTGTGACTTTACTAGTACTGCTGGCTGTGTTTGTTATTTGTATTTCACTTGTTTTACAAAATTGCTGTTTCTTACACTGCCAAATGTGTGACTGAGGCCTCTGATAAAATAATATATCCATATGAGATAGTTCCATATGAGATCGATGATGGTAACAGTGTAACTCTAGATATGGGAAGAAGCAACAAGAGGGAATGCTTTCCTGGACCAAGAGGCTAGTAAGACAGGTCGTCCAGAGAATTTTGGATACTGTTTGATGGTCTAGTCCAGTAACAGCACATTGAAAAGCCTGCCAACAAAATCTTTGCCAAATCTGAGAATGGACATGCTTAGCACCATGGGATAAAATGGTCATGAAATGCCCCCCTCAAAATCAAGTTTATGAGCAAAAAGGGACTCTGCCAACTGAAAACTGACACTTGCCATCTACATCTACAAAGATTAAATCATGGCCACTGAAACTGCTGACCTTCAACTCCCCTGAAAGGAGTTCAGGGTAAAAATTAGAAATGAGGCACTCTGTGCTTTGGGAAAGAAACTGGCAGAACAGGCCTTCAGATAGCTATATCTTTTCAGGAGATTTTATGAGTCCCAATTCTTGCATCTTCTCATACCTAGAGAAACACTGATGTCATTCATGGTGACATCTGTTCTGGCTATTAAAGAAAATTTTACAGTTAAAAGTCAAAATAGAGTAGCTGGGGTTCAAACATCCTGGGAAATAACTAGGTGATACTATGGCTGTAATTTCAGACTAGACCTTGTATTGCTAAACACTTGAGTTTTCTGAGTCGTGTCAGGCTTGGATGCCACCATTCTTAAAAGAATGTCTTCTGGAAGCTAGTAACTACAAACTTACTTTTTATAAAACTAGGCTACCTGGCTACAAGTCTCCCCAAAGTGCCAGGTCCAGACTGGGTTTCAGGTCTATTCTCAAAGGAAATGAGATTTATTTTGTCTATTAAAATTCCAGTTATCAGTCCTCCAGCTACTTCCAATTGGGTCTGTTAAACCAAAATGGCAGACCAAAGGATTGAGATTTTGATTATACAAGGCTCAGATCTAGGACTTGGAACTCAGGAATACTTCCAATTCAGTGTCTATTCTCCAAGCTGAGGCAGTCCTATGCCCCATTTTGACAGGAAGGCATCACAGTCATAGTTGCCCAGTTCCCTAAATTAAAACTGAGCAGGACTCTGTGGGGCTCTAGAGTACAGATCTGTTCTGTGCTCTCTATTTCTTGTCTGGGGGATATAGGCTTCATTCAGCCTCCTTAACCTTCCTGAGTTCCAAAGGGTAGATTCAAACAATTACTAATCAGGGAAGGGAGGGGATACAGAAACAGAGGAGAAACAATCAAAGGGTGGTACAGCCTTCAGACAGGGTCCTGGTTTCTCTCAGAAAAAATATGCATAACAATGTCTTTAAGGTCTTCTACAGAACTGGGGTCCCCACCCAGGTGGAGGATGGTAACTGCAGACTGAACACAAAGATTCCTGGAGCACAGCTCTGTTGCCTCACCACCAACCAATCAAAAAAAAAAAAAAAACCCAAAAGTCACAAACCCTGGAGCCCTCATCCCAAATGTTGCCTGGGGAAACACACTGACTGAAACTGCCCACCCTGGCCAGGCACCATAGTAACCATTAGCGTGAGTTGTTTTACGACAGGAGGTCCTGGTAAGGAACACAGAACTAATAAGCCACCACAAATCCCATCACCAAACTGGAGAGTTCAGGAAAGGTCAAAAGGAGACACCACATGCCCGACCACCTCCCAGAATCCTCCTCACTGGCATCCATCTTGGCTAAACAAGGCGTGCACCACCAGGAAGCA
Organism: Cephalophus harveyi; assembly: GCA_006410635.1. NCBI lineage: Eukaryota > Metazoa > Chordata > Mammalia > Artiodactyla > Bovidae > Cephalophus > Cephalophus harveyi. The sequence goes on from SJYT01032859.1 coordinate 8,361, forward strand.
CTCTGAGTTAGAATAATTGGCTAAGGACAATCTGGAAACTAATCTGATCACCATAAAAGACTGTGGCAGAGCTGTTCTCCTGGGCTCCCTTACCCCAGTGCTCTCAGCCCAGGGATTCTTTCCCAATAAAATCTCTTGCTTTGTCAGCACATGTGTTTCCTCGGACAAGTCATTTCCAAGTGTTAGTGTTAGACAGGAGCCCAGTTTGGGGCCCTAGAAGGGATCCCCCTTCCTGCAACATATATATATAATAAAAAAATAAAATCTGTCATCACATCATTTAAAGAAAACCAATGTTGTCTAAAGTGGATTAGACTGTTAGAGATCACTTGCCTACTAAAGATGCTTTTCACTAGCTTGCTTATTTGTCTTCATTGTTTGAAGGAATAAAGAGATAAAGGGTGGAATGAATTGAGAAAGTAGCACTGAAATATTTTCACTACCATGTAAAATAGATAGCTAGTGGGTAGCTGTTATATAACACAGGGAGCCCAGTCTGGTATTCTGAGATAATCTAAAAGGGTGGAATGAAGGGTGGGATGAAGGGTGGGGGGAGGTTCCAGAGGGAGGGGATATATATATATATATAATTATGACTGATTCATATTATTTTATGGCAGATACCAGCACAACATTGTAAAGCAATTATCTTTTAATTTAAAAAGACATTTTAAAAAAGAAATACATTTTGTAAAGCTATAGCTGCCATATATGTAGTGATGCCTCTGATAGATCTGGGTAAAGTAAATTGAAAAGCTTCTGGAATAGACTTATCATTCTATATATTTATAATTCATGAAAATGAAAATGAGAGTGCCTCAGTCATGTCCAACTCTTTGTGATCCCATTAACTATACAGTCCATGGAATTTTCTAAGCCAGAACACTGGACTGGGTAGCTGTTCCCTTCTCCAGCAGATCTTCCCAATCCAGGGATTGAATTCAGGTTGCCCACATTGCAGGTGGATTCTTTATCAGCTGAGCAACAGAGAAGCCATGAATCATGGGAAGATGTCAAAATATAACTGAAAAAAAAAAGATAATTAATGAAAACTTGGGTACTAAAACCTTAGAATAAAGGTCAAGACAGGTGTGGCAGAGATTTAGGGATATATTTCACAACCCCAGAGAACAACGGGAAAAATAAGAAGGAGAAAAAATAAAAAGAATTAAGGACAATTAAAAATTTCCTTTCTGCAAATGATATTGTCATAAGACAAATCATAGACTCGGATAAAATACAGATAAAACATATATCTGAAAAAATAGGCAAAGAATGCTTGTCTCAATTAAAAAATAAACAAAAAAAAAATGGATAAAAGTCTGAACAGACACCTCACCAAAGAAGATATACAGATGGCAAATAAACTTATTATTAAAAGATGCTCAATATCATCTGTCACTGGAGAAGTGACAATTAAAATAACAGTAAGGTACCACTTGGCTGTTGTTCAGTTGCTAAATTGTGTCTGACTCTCTGTGAACCCTGACTTGCAGCACGCCATGCTCCTCTGTCCTCCACTATCTTCCAGAATTTACTCAAATTCTGTGTAGATCACAATAAACTGTGGAAAATTCTGAAAGAGATGGGAAAACCAGAGCACCTGACCTGCCTCTTGAGAAACTTACATGCAGGTCAGGAAGCAACAGTTACAACTGGACATGGAACAACAGACTGGTTCCAAATAGGAAAAGGAGTACGTCAAGGCTGTATATTGTCACCCTGCTCATTTAACTTCTATGCAGAGTACATCATGAGAAACACTAGGCTGGAAGAAACACAAGCTGGAATCAAGATTGCTGGGAGAAATATCAATAACCTCAGATATGCAGATGATACCACCATTATGGCAGAAAGTGAAGAGGAATTAAAAAGCCTCTTGATGAAAGTGAAAGAGGAGAGCAAAAAAGTTGGCTTAAAGCTCAACATTCAGAAAACGAAAATCATGGCATCTGGTCCCATCACTTCATGGGAACTATATGGGGAAACAGTGGAAACAGTGTCAGACTTTATTTTGAGGGTCTTCAAAATCACTGCAGATGATGACTGCAGCCATGAAATTATAAGACGTTTACTCCTTGGAAGAAAAGCTATGACCAACTTAGATAGCATTTTCAAAAGCAGAGACATTACTTTGCCAAGTAAGGTCCATCTAGTCAAGGCTATGGTTTTTCCTGTGGTCGTGTATGGATGTGAGATTTGGACTGTGAAGAAAGCTGAGCGGCGAAGAATTGATGCTTTTGAATTGTGGCATTGGAGAAGACTCTTGAGAGTCCCTTGGACTGCAAGGAGATCCAACCAGTCCATTCTGAAGGAGATCAGCTCTGGGATTTCTTTGGATGCTAAATCTGAAACTCCAGTACTTTGGCCACTTCATGCAAAGAGTTGACTCATTGGAAAAGACTTTGATGCTGGGAGGGATTGGGGGCAGGAGGAGAAGAGGACAACATAGGATTAGATGGTTGGATGGCATCACTGACTCGCTGGACGTGAGTCTGAGTGAACTCCGTGAGTTGGTGATGGACAGGGAGGCCTGGTGTGCTGCGATTCATGGGGCCACAAAGAGTCAGACACGACTGAGCGACTGAACTGACTGATGTCCACTGAGTTGGTGATGTTGTCTAACCACTTCATTCTCTACTGCCATCTTTTCCTTTTGCCTTCAATCCTCCGAGTATCAGGGATACCACAACACATTCATTATAATATTCAAATGCCAAACTGATAATATGAACCGCTTGCAAGGATGTGATATCTCACTGAACTCTTACTTTTACTGTTAATAGAATTGCTAAATGATACACCCATTGCAAGTGAATGCTTGGAACGTTCTTTATAAAAATCAAGCCTTGTCTTACCATATGATCTAGCAATCATATTACTAGGTATTTTATCCAACTGTCATAAAAACTTATGTCCATAAAAATGCATGTGAATATTTAAACCAGTTTTATTTATAAGTTCCATTTACTGGATGTAATTGACAAAGACGTACTTCAGTAGGAGAATGGGTGAACAAAGTGTGGTATATCCATTCAATAGATTTGATTGTTAAAACATAAATAATCTAGGAAACAAAGAAAAAAAGAAGCATGACTCTTAATGCACATTGATAAATAAAACAAGCCAGTCTTAAAAAAGCTACATACTCTTTGATTCCAACTGTATGATTCTGGCAAAGGCAAAACTATAGAAGGGTAACAGATCAGTGATTGTCAGAGGCTCAGCAAAAGCAGATAAATGGTGAAATACAGGAAACTTTGTATGGTGATGAAACATCAATATATGATAAAATAATGCTGAATATATGGCATTAAGCATTTGCCAAGACCTACAAAAGTATCAGATCAAGTTCAGTAACTCAGTCATGTCCAACTCTTTGTGACCCCATGGACTGCAGTATGCCAGGTTTCCCTGTCACCACCAACTCCCGGAGCTTGATTAAACTCATGTCCATCAAGTCAGGGATGCCATCCAACCATCTTATCCTCTATCGTTCCCTTCTCCTTCCACCTTCAATTTTTCCTAGCATTAAGGTCTTTTCCAATGAGTCAGTTCTTTGCATCAGGTGGCCGAAATATTGGAGTTTCAGCTTCAACATCAGTTCTTCCAATGAATATTCAGGACTGATTTCCTTTAGGATTGACCAGTTACATCTCCTTGCAGTCCAAGTGACTCTCAATAGTTTTCTCCAGCACCACACTTCAAAAGCATCAATTCTTTGGCAAGTAGCTTTCTTTATAGTCCAACTCTCACATCCACACGTGACTACTGGAAAAAAAAAAACAATATACTTTTGACTACACAGAATTTTTTTGCAAAGTAATGTCTCTGCTTTTTAATATGCTATCTAGGTTGGTCATAACTTTTCTTCCAAGGAGCAAACTGTCTTTTAATTTCATGGCTGCATCACCATATGCACTGATTTTGGAGCACAAAAATAAAGTTGGTAACTGCTTCCATTGTTTTGCCATCTAATTGCCATGAAGTGATGGGAATGGATGACATGATCTTAGCTTTCTGAATGTTGAGTTTTAAGCCTACTTTTTCACTCTCCTCTATCACTTTAATCAAGAGGTTCTTTAGTTCTTCCTCACTTTCTGCTATTAGGGTGGTGTCATCTGCCTATCTGAGGTTATTGATATTTCTCCCAGAAATTTTGATTTCAGCTTGTGCTTCATCCAGCACAGCATTTTACATGATGTATTCTGCATATAAGTTAAATAAGCAGGGTGACAATATACAGGCTTGACACACTCCTTTTCCAATTTGGAATCAGTCTGTTCTTCCATGTCCAGATATAACTATTGCTTCTTGACCTGCATAAATATTTCTCAGGAGTCAGGTCTTGGTCTGTTATTACCATCTCCTAAAGAATTTTCCACAGTATTTTGTGGTCCACAGAGTCAAAGGCTTTGGCATTGTTAATAAAGTAGAAGTAGATGTTTTTCTGGAACTTTCTTGCTTTTTCTATGATCCAGTGGATGTTGGCAATTTGATCCCTGGTTTCTCTGCCTTTTCTAAATCCAGCTTGAACATCTGGAAGTTCACAGTTCATGTACTGTTGAAGCCTGGCCTGGAGAATTTTGAGAATTACTTTGCTAGCGTATGAGATAAGTGCAATTCTGAGGTAGTATGAACATTCTTTGGTACTGCCTTTCTTTGGGATTGGAATGAAAACTGACCTTTTCCAGTCCTGTGGCCAGTGCTGAGTTTTCCATATTTACTGTCATATTGTGTGCAGCACTTTCACAGCATCATCTTTCAGGATTCGAAATAGCTCAACTAGAATTCCATCACCTCCAGTAGCTTTGTTCATTGTGATGCTTCCTAAGGCCCACTTGACTTCGCATTCCAGAATGTCTGGCTCTAGGTGAGTGATCACACCATTGTGGTTACCTGGGTCATGAAGATCTTTTTTGTACAGTTCTTTTGAGTATTCTTGCCACCTCTTCTTAATATCTTCTGCTTCCATTAGGCCTATACCATTTCTGTCTTTTATTGAGCCCATCTTTGCATGAAATGTTCTCTTGGTATTTCTAATTTTCTTGAAGAGATCTCTAGTCTTTCCCATTCTATTGTTTTCCTCTATTTCTTTGCATTGATCACTGAGGAAGGCTTTCTTATCTATCCTTGTTATTCTTTGGAAATCTGCATTCAACTGGGTATATCTTTCCTTTTCTCCTTTTCCTTTAGCTTCTCTTCTTTTCTCAGCTATTTGTAAGGCCTCCTCAGACAACAATTTCGCATGACTTCTTCGATGGCTCAGGGGTAAAGAATCCATCTGCTAATACAGGAGATGTGGGTTAAATCCTTGGGTCAGGAAGATCCTGTGAAGAAGGAAATGGCAATCTACTCCAGTATTCTTGCCTGGGGAAATCCCATGAGCAGAGGAGCCTGGTGGATGATAATCTTCGAGGTTACAAAATAATCTGTCACATCTTAGTGACTGAACAACAACGGAACTGTACTGAATAAACAGTAAACACTAATGTACATTAGCTTTAAAAAAATCATTTAAAAAGTCTGAGGATCCCACAATGTAGTACAGAATTTGTAATCTAAATAGATTACAAATGTATGAAACACCACTGAAACGTGACAGGAATTGGGTATTGATCTACGTAACTCTGGAATGAGAGGATTCAAAGATGAAAAGTGGATGGATCTGTATATAGCACAAGCATTCTTGTTGATACAATTATTTTCTATCATGATATGAACCAATAATTATGGAATAAGCACACTGGAATTGTAAAATTAAGTAAATTGAGGGAAGATAGTAGAAACAGGTTTTTCATCCTTGGACTGTGAGTTTAGAAATGGGGAGGGGGCTGGAATGATCATGTGGTAATTGATTAGATTTGGAGACATGATCTCGTGTTTAGCTTAATATAGATACAAATGGTCACACACAGAACTTTTTGTGGATATTTGCATATATAAGCATTACTATACACACATCAGCACATCATAGCTTTTCCTTATATGCTAACTGACAATTTTTAAATGATAACAGTCTAGTAGTAATGAGCACACCTAACACTCAGGCATTGGTTTTGAATACTATCCTCCAATGAATACTGGGAAAATGACTGATTCTAGGGTTTAGATAGGAAATATACAAGATGGATCTGAAGCACTGTGTAGTGCCAGAAAGTAAACAAGTGATCAAAGGGAAACAAAATCAAAACAACTGCATATCGATAGAGATGTGTCAAAGGTACACAAACACCAACTGAAAGTGCTCCCAATGTCCAAAGCTGGAAGCATTTGAACAACAACAACAGAAAACACTGCTGGCTTATACCTCAGAATAACCAATACTGTATAAATACCCATACTGACATAAATAAATGGACAAATATTCATAACAAATGAGAAAGAAGAGAAACATTGTGCAGAATTCCAAAACAACACACATAGATGCCACTCTAAAGGAAGGGGGACCTAATTCCCCAGTCTTTAGTACAGATGAGGGATGGCAACTTCCTTCCCAAAAATATGGGTGTGAAAGTGCATTATAGAAAGGCAGGGGAAAAGAGCAGCTTTATAGTGGGCAAAACTGACAACATTACTTCAACCAAGTGATCAAGATTACTATTTATCACACTGATAGTACAGTATCCTTGATATAATGTGATAAAAATGACCTGTGTGGTCTTCCCAAGGCCCATATCTCTAGTCCAATCACAGGAAAAAACAAACAAACAAACAAAACAAAATCAGACAAATTCCAATAGAGGGCATCCTACAGAAAATCGGAGCAGTACACCTTGAAAACTCATCAAAATCAAGGAAAATCTAAGAAACTATATTGGCCAAAAGGAGCCTGAGCAAATATTACAACTGAATGTAATGTGGTATCCTGGAATAAACAGACAAAAAGAGGTAGTAGGTAAAAACTAACAAAATTTAAATATCACTTTAGTTAATAAAAGTTGATATGGGTTAAATTGGTTAATTATGAAAACAATTTTAAAGCACGTACCATTCTTCAGTCAGTTCAATTCAGTTCAGTCGCTCAGTCGTGTCCGACTCTTTCCGACCCCATGAATGGCAGCACGCCAGGCCTCCTTGTCCATCACCAACTCCCGGAGTTCACTCAGACTCACGTCCATCTAGTCAGTGATGCCATCCAGCCATCTCATCCTTGGTCGTCCCCTTCTCCTCCTGTCCCTAATCCCCCTCAGCATCAGAGTCTTTTCCAATGAGTCAACTCTTCGCATGAGGTGGCCAAAGTACTGCAGTTTCAGCTTTAGTACCGTTCTTTAAAATAAAAAAAAAGATAAGGAAGACATTCCGCATGGTGTATCTGTGAACTGCACTAGAGAAACAAGCTCAAACATGTGGAAAGGATTCATTTTTGGAAGGCGACGCCAGGTGGCGATAGTGGTAAAGAACTCACCTGACAATGCAGGAGCCGATTAGAGATGTGGGTTCGATCCCTGGGTCGGTAAGATCCCCTGGAGGAGGGCATGGCAACCCACTCCAGTATTCTTGCTGAAAAAACCCATGGGCAAAGGAGCCTGGAGGACCACGGTCTGTAGGGTCGCCAAGTCATACATGATTGAGTGACTCTACACACAGGCATGCACTGACTGTTCTTTGATAAACTGTCATATGGATTTGTTCCTGATGATCGCTCCTCTCCCGAACGGGATGCTTTAACTGTTATAAATTTGCAGCAGCACTGTTGCAAGTTACAGGTTCAAATGGTCTTGTGCAGAATTATTTATTTCTAAGAAACTTACCTCAAATCATATCACGTTTTTTTAGTTATTTATTTTTAAACCAGAATTTTAAAGGTGGTTATGTGTACCCATCTGTATGATAAATACCTTTTTTACTTGTTAAAAAGCTAGGTTCTTGGCCCTCCTAGAGTTTCTCTGAATCAGAATCTCTAGGGGTTATCTTTCAAAACACTAGATATTATCTCGGGCTGTACATCAGTCTGCAGAGATTTAAAAATAGGAATGGTTAGGTTCCACCCAAAAAAAATTCGATTTGATTAAACTGGAAAGTGATCAGGGCATTGAATCGTTTAAACCCCTCACAGATGTTAATAATGTGCAGCTAAGGTTAGGAGCCACTTTTTAAAACAGCTTCCCAGGTGGTTCTCATGCATAATAGTCTGGGAACCACTATTTTTAATCAAGTTCTAAGCTGTCTTTCCTGAACCAGGTGACCTTGACAAATCTGCTCCAACAGGGTTCTCATTTGCAAAAAAAGCTAGGTAACTGCCTAGATTTAAATGTCAGTGCTGGAATACAGGCTACTGATTTAGTCAAATGTGTTTAGTCTTCATGTTTAAAATGTCTGATGTGAGTATAATCTTTCATTTAGCCAGACTCTAGCTCTGCATGTGTGTGCTCAATAATATCTGACTGCTTGAAATCCCATGGACTGTAGCCTACCAGGCTCCTCTGTCCATGGGATATTCCAGACAAGAATATTGGAGTGGTTTGCCATTTTATCCTCCAGGGGATCTTCCAGACCCAGGGATAGAGCCCACTTTTTCTGTGTCTCCTGCACTGGCAGGGAGATTCTTCACCACTGAGTCACCATCTCATTACCATCCTTTCTCAGCTCTCCAGCTGTGTCTTCAGTTAACTCTCAGCATTCACTCATATCATCTGTTCTTGGACCCTATAACTATAGCCCATACTCTGAATTCCATTCAGCCCTAGCTTTTTTCACTTGGGCAAATTACTACAGCATTTTTTGTTACAATCAATCAAAGTCCTTTATCTCTCTGCAGTCAGGCAACACACTTCCCTTACACCCAGCCTCTTTCCTCTTCACCATTTTGAGATCTGCTTTCAGAAAAATAGATCTTAATATGGGTTGTTTACAATTGAAAAGGGTTGTAAGTCACAGTCTGGTCACTCTTTCAGAAGCACTGGCATGCTTAACATCATCTCACACTATGGAATGAAGGGTTTTGTAAGTTAGCAGGTATCAAGCAACAGTGCACATATGGGAAAGATATTTTTGTATTAAGGAAACTTACTCAGTTTCTAGGAATCACAGCTTACCTTGTTGAAATAGACAGATATTCTAACAACAGTAAAAATCGATTCCACCCTCTTGGTTTCAGCAACTTCCTACTTCTGTGCCACTCTAGAATCAGTCCTAAAAATACAGGGAAGCTTAAATTATCCTCCCAGATGCCAAAGAGACAATTCCATTGAATCATCATATTCCAATCATCACTCATATCCATACTCATCATCAAAGTGGCTGCATTACTGGATAGATGTTAAATTTACCAAATGTTTAATATCCTGAGCTGATTTATCACTATACAATATCTATGATTCTATTAAGAGCTGAAAGTCAAATATCAAGAAAGTTGAACATCCATGGAACAACTTATAATAACTGACCAGTAACTGAATCTGGGTTTGAGTCAAGACAGTCAGTCTAGTCCCATGGTATGTAAGATGCAAAGTTTTAATGCCTTTTTTTTAAACTAGAGGAAAAATATTTCTAGTTATTAAAATTTATTATTACACTTGAGTAAAATTTGAGTTCCTCTGGCTCAAAATGGAAATATCTCTGAGTCTTTAATATATATTGACCTTTCATCACTTAGACTGTCTTTTAAGAACTCTGTATGTTTTGTCTCAGCCAATCATCAAAATAATAAAATGGAAGTAATCTTATTATCATTATTTTATAAAGAAAACAATTGAGGTATGAGGACTTTGACAAACTTTCACAGTATAGTAGAGCCAGAATAGGAACCCAGGTAACCTGCTCTGGACTCTCTCTTTTCTCCTCATGACACTCATGGTAGAGTCATGCTTCTTATTTCCCTACTTTTACTGACAGTTTTTTTGAGTATGTAACATTTCTCTACAACACTAAAAGTAGTCTGAGCTCCAGATACATCCCTGTTTCACCTTTTTTTTTTTAATGTCATAGTACCCAACACAAGCGTGGGCGGCTGCGGCTGCGACGGTGCACAAGCATGGCCGGGAGGAGCTACCCCACGTCTGAGGTCAGAGGCGGCGGCTGGGAGGAGCTACCCTGCGTCTGAGGTCAAGGGTGGCAGCCGAGAGTGCCAGGGTGTGACAGTGCAGAAGCAGCCAAGAGGAGCTACCCCATGTCCGAGGTCAGGGGCTGCAGTTGGGAGGAGAAACCACACATCCATGGAGCAGAGGCTGCGTGGGTGCATGAGGGCCTAGAGGAGCTATTCCACGTTCAACATCAGGAGGGGTGGTGATGAGGAGATACCCCTTGCCCAAGGTAAGGAGCAGCGGCTACGCTTTGCTGGAGCAGCCAAGAAGAGATATCCCACATACAAGGTAATAGAAACCCAAGTAAGACAGTAGGTGTTGCAAGAGGGCATCAGAAGGCAGACACACTGAAACCATACTCACAGAAAACTAGTCAGTCTAATCACACTAGGACCACAGCCTTGTCTAACTCAATGAAACTAAGCCATGCCTGTGGGACAACCCAAGATGGGCAGGTCGTGGTGGAGATGTCTGACAGAATGTGGCCCATTGGAGAAGGGAATGGCAAACCACTTCAGTATTCTTGCCTTGAGAACCCCATGAACAGTATGAAAAGGCAAAATGATAGGATACTGAAAGAGGTACTCCCCAGGTCAGTAGGTGCCCAATATGCTACTGGAGGTTAGTGTAGAAATAACTCCAGAAAGAATTGAAGGGATGGAGCCAAAGCAAAAACAATACCCAGCTATGGATGTGACTGGTAATAGAAGGAAGGTCCGATGCTATAAAGAGCAATATTTTATAGGAACCAGGAATGTCAGGTCCATGAATCAAGGCAGATTGGAAGTGATCAAACAGGAGATGGCAAGAGTGAATGTCGACATTCTAGGAATCAGTGAACTAAAATGGACTGGAATGGGTGAATTTAACTCAGATGACCATTATATCTACTACTGTGGGCAGGAATTCCTTAGAAGAAATGGAGTAGCCGTCATGGTCAACAAAAGAGTTTGAAATGCAGTACATGGATGCAATCTCAAAAACGACAGAACGATCTCTGTTCGTTTCTAAGGCGAACCATTCAATATCACAGTAATCCAAGTTTATGCCCCAACCAGTAATGCTGAAGAAGCTGAAGTTGAGCGGTTCTATGAAGACCTACAAGACCTTTTAGAATTAACAGCCAAAAAAGATGTCCTTTTCATTATAGGGGACTGGAATGCAAAAGTAGGAAGTCAAGAAACACCTGGAGTAACATAGAGATCTCTTCAAGAAAATTAGAGATACCAAGGGAACATTTCATGCAAAGATGGGCTCGATAAAGGACAGAAATGGTATGGACCTAACAGAAGCAAAAGATATTAAGAGGTGGCAAGAATACACAGAAGAATTGTACAAAAAAGATCTACACGGCCAAGATAATCACCATGGTATGATCATTCACCCAGAGTCAGACATCCTGGAATGTGAAGTCAAGTGGACCTTAGAAAGCATCGCTACAAACAAAGATAGTGGAGGTAATGGAATTCCAGTTGAGCTATTTCAAATCCTGAAAGATGATGCTGTGAAAGTGCTGCCCTCAATATGCCAACAAATTTGGAAAACTCAGCAGTGGCCACAGGCCTGGAAAAGGTCAGTTTTCGTTGCAATCCCAAAGAAAGGCAATGCCAAAGAATGCTCTAACTACTGCAGAATTGGACTCATCTCACATGCTAGTAAAGTAATGCTCAAAATTCCCCAAGCCAGGCTTCGTCAGTACATGAACAGTGAACCGTGAACTTCCAGATGTTCCAGCTGGTTTTAGAAATGGCAGAGGAACCAGAGATCAAATTGCCAACATCTGCTGGCTCATCAAAAAAGCAAGAGCATTTGAGAAAAACATCTATTTCTGCTTCATTGACTGTCAAAGCCTTTGAATGTGTGGATCACAATAAACTGTGGAAAATTCTGGAAGAGATCAGAATACCAGACCACCTGACCTGCCTCTTGAGAAATCTGTACTCCATCAGAATGCAACAGTTAGAACTGGACATGGAACAACAGACTGATTCCAAATAGGAAAAGGAGTATGTCAAGGCTGTATATTGTCACCCTGTTTATTTAACTTCTATGCAGAGTATATCATGAGAAACGCTGGGCTGGAAGAAGCACAAGCTGGAATCAAGATTGCCAGGAGAAATATCAATAACCTCAGATATGCAGGTGACACACCCTTATGGGATAAAGTGAAGAGGAACTAAAAAGCCTCTTGATGAAAGTAAAAGAGGAGAGTGAAAAAGTTGGCTTAAAGCTCAATATTTAGAAAACGAAGATCATGGCATCTGGTCCCATCACTTCATGGAAAATAGATGGGGAAACTGTGGAAACATTGTCAGACTTTATTTTTCGGGGGCTCCAAAATCACTGCAGATGGTGAACGCAGCGATGAAATTAAAAGACACTTACTCCTTAGAAGGAAAGCTATGACCAACCTAGATAACATATCGGAAAGCAGAGACCTTACTTTGCCAACAAAGGTCCATCTAGTCAAGTCTATGGTTTTCCAGTGGTCATGTATGGATGTGAGAGTTGGACTGTGAAGAAAGCTGAGGGCTGAAGAATTGATGCTTTTGAACTGTGGTGTTGGAGAAGACTCTTGAGAGTCCCTTGGACTACAAGGAGATCCAGAACAGTCCATTCTAAAGGAGATCAACCCTGGGTGTTCTCAGAAAGGAATGATGCTAAAGCTGAAACTCCAGTACTTTGTCCACCTCATGCGAAGAGTTGACTCATTGGAAAAGACTCTGCGGCTGGGAGGGATTGGGGGCATGAGGAGAAGGGGATGACAGAGGATGAGATGGCTGGATGGTATCACGGACTCGATGGACGTGAGTCTGAGTGAACTCCGGGATTTGATGATGGACAGGGAGGCCTGATGTGCTGTGATTCATGGGGTCGCAAAGAGTCCGACACGACTGAGCGACTGAACTGAACCCGATACATACAGCCTTTCAAAGTGAAAGCTTTTAAAAAGAATGAGCAAATAAGAAATACAAGTGAGTAAAAGAATTAATGATAATGAGAAAAAGTTATCAGTTCCTTTCAAAGCTTCGGGTAAATATGGACTTGGATCAAAAAAATAAAATGAACGGTTGCTCGTTGGCCAGTGGTGTCTCTGGCCACTTTTCCTGCTCTGACATTTAGTACACCAGATGTGAATCCATGCGATTATTGGTTTCATTTGTTGAATCAATTCTGTATCAAACAAGTGGGAATATCACCCTGTGACTGTTTATCACATTTGAAATTTTTACAGAAGTAATCGTGTAATTACAAACAAACAAACAAAAAACAACAAGTATGTTTTGGAGTGTCTCTTAAGGTCAACTTAATTAAACATAAATTTTAAAAACACTGTATTTGCATCCTTCCTCGTTTCTAACAAATTTTGCCATTGATGCTTCCAAAAATCATGAGAATGAATGTCAACAGATTTCAAGCCAGTGTAGGATAATGTTCTCTCGGTAATTTCCAAGTCTGATCATTACCTTCTTTATATCAACTTCATTCATTTTTTCATAGCCCGTTTTAAATATGGAGGTGGAGCATAGAAGTGACACAGTCAGACATAGTTTACAAAAGTATAAGAGCAAAGTCAGTGGGGCAGTAACAGACATACAGACTTCAGTAGCAGGTAATGGGTTATAATTCAATGTTTCTTAAGCAAGAGAGTTGTACACTGAAGTATACACTTTAGCTCTCAACTTTCCTGATGCCTCAAGTGGTAAAGAATCTGCCTGCCAATGCAGGAGACACAGGAGACACAGGTTTGATCCCAAGGTTATGAAGATTCCCTGGAGAAGGAAATGGCAACCTATTTCAGTATTCTTTCCTGGGAAATCCCATGGACAGAGGAGCCCGGTGATCTACAGTCCATGGGGTCACAAAGAGTCAGCAAGACTGAGCAGCACATGCATACTCAGCTTTCCAGGACAGACTTTCCAGAAAGAGTGTGAAGGCAAAAGAGAAAATTACTGATGCAAACATGATGAATACATATACTAAAGTTTTTAAAAGATCTTTTTCTACCTTGAAATGCAATGCCTAACTTTCCAACAACTGTTAATAATTTTTGGCTCAGCAGTGCCCTCCAGGGTAAATATGCATCAACCTACACTGAAGCCTTGTGGAGGCCAAAGGAGGGCAATATATCACCTACTGATCCAAGAGGTAAATAGAGGTTGTAATCAATCTGTACCTTTCAGCACACTTCAGGATATAAGAATTCATTCCCTAAAGAGACTACACTGCAGATGATTGCTCTTTAAACAATCATGAGATAGAATTCTATATGGAAATAAAAGTAACTGCAAAAAGGATGGAGAATGATTTTAAGGATAAATTTATTTCAATTATAATAGTGTGCATGCATTTATCTGAAGAAATATATTTTGCTATAGAATAACACACAGAGGAATTAGTTTGATTACTTGAAAAATAAGATTATTCCATAACCCATGAAAAGAGTAAGAAAAGGGGGTCATTTGGATGACATTCACAAACATCCTCAAATTTTCTTCAAAATGTATAATTTCTATGTAGTTACATATACAATTAAATATATATTGAGAATATTGACAGAAGATAATATCCCTCATATAATTTTTATCATTTTATTTCACTAGGTCTCTTGTCTTACCACATATCATGAATTCAAATTCTTCAAAATCCTGTTTTGATCTTCTTTCATACTTTAAGCAATCATTTTTTGGCTCTTTTTTCTTTTATCTCATCTACTCTCCCCCCATATACACTTTAAAGATCTTTTGAATTTTTTTTTTTTTTTTTGAAAAAAAATTAAGCGGTCCCAGAACTGTATGGAGAATGAAAATTGAATCAGAGAGGATAAACAATAGGAAGGCGGGCTAGGGATAGAAGTGTGCAGAGTATCCAATAAACTGCTGGCAAAGCAGCAAAACTTCCAAAGGAGTTGAGAGAAGTAACGTTAGTACCAATATAGAACTTTGAGAGTCACGCAGAGGTAAAGACCAACTGGTTTGAAAATAACCCAGGAAAGGAATCATTCTTAACTGACATCATGAAGAGGCATTAGCAAATGAGATCCACCAGAGCTCTGACCACAACGTTTCTAGTTCTGAGTGTGTACATAGCTCATTTCTGCTTTAGAGCTGACTTTTAAGAAGGTAAACTGGAGGACAGAAATACAACCCTTTGGATTAGTATGTGTCAAACTTTAATGTGAATATCAAGTTGCCTGGAAATCTTGGTAAAGCGCACATTCAGAATCTGTATAAATGAATAGCCAACAATTTCCCAAGGGAAAATCACAGGACTACATTTTGAGTAATCAGGTTCTAAGAAGATACATTTCCTTTTCAGAATTTTAGTAAAGAAGTGGATATTATATACTAAAGTTCAGATCATCAAATCATATATTAGATTTTTTAAAAAATAATTGAAATCTATTTAAATATATATTTGACTTCAATTTTTCCAAGGAGAATAATTCATATCTATTGATACTATTATATACTGTTAGTCTGCTCAGTCATGTCCAACTCTTTGTGACCCTATAGACTGTAGACCACCAGGCTCCTCTGTCCATGGGATTCTCCAGGCAAAAACACTGGAGTGGATAGTTATTCCCTTCTCCAGGGGATCTTCCTGACCCAGATATCGAACAACCTGGGTTTTCTGCATTGCAGGCAGATTCTTTACCATATGAGCCACCAGGGAAGCCCACTACCTTTTACTAGGGACTGTAAACTCATTGTTTTACCTAATAAACACAATAAAACTATGAAGGTTTGCTTATTTTACTGGTGAAGGAACTCCAGCCTTCCCTGATAGCTCAGTTGGTAAAGAATCCGCTTGCAATGCAGGAGACCCAGGTTCAATTCCTCGGTTGGGAGGATCTGAAGAAGGAATAGGCTACGCACTCTAGTATTATTGGGATTCCCTTGTAGTTAGGACTTCCCTGGTGGCTCAGATGGTAAAGCGTCTGTCTACAAGGTGGGAGACCTGGGTTCGATCCCTGGGTCAGAAAGATTCCCTGGAGAAGGAAATGGCAACTCACTCCAGTACTGTTGCCTAGAAAATCCCATGGATGGGGGAGCCTGGTGTCGATGAGGTGGCAAAGAGTCAGACACAACTGAGCAACTTCACCTTGTAGTTCAGCCGGTAAAGAATACACTATTCAGTGGTTAAGATTCTGGCACCAGATAAGGCAAGAAAAGGATATCTATCAGGAGAAACTTACTAATCCCTTTAACTTGTACCTCTGGTGACATGCTCCTGTTCAGCAATAACCAGTTTCTAGTTAGAATATCCATGCAGATGAAAGGCTGGCTGAGGATTACAAGGAAAGAAATGCTTTTCACTTTCTTCAAAACAGGGCTGCATTTAGAATTAGACTGTTGGAGAAGACTATAATTTTTCCATAGTCATGTCCTACTCTTTGCAACCCCATGGACTGTACCCCACCAGGTTCTTCTGTCCAAGGGATTATCCAGGCAAGAATACTGAAGTGGGTTGCCAGGGATCTTCCCGACCCAGTGACTGAACCTGAATCTCTTATATCTCCTGCATTGGAAGGCAGATTCTTTACCACCATTGCCATCTGGGAAGCCCAATTTTTTAGATGAAAATTCATAATTCATTCAATGTTCTCATACGTGACAGGGAGATATTTACTAGCCAATAGAATATAGTCATTAAGTTAGGTTTGAGGAGTTAAGCTTCAATGAATCACCTTACAAGTCATAAATTCCCCCTCTCATTTATTTAATATAAGACAAGAAGGCAAATGCTAAGAACACAAGGTGAATTCCATGATTTAACCATTTTGTACCATTATCACGAGTCATGCTCCAGGCCTCAGGCCTTTCTTCACTTCCTCAAATATACCAACTTCTTCCTGTCTCAGGCCAACATTCACTCCCCTGGAAATTCTCCACATCTCCTTGTCTACTTCTACTAACCATTGCTTAAACATTTTTCTCATCCATCAGAACTTAGCTATTCCTTTAATTTCTCAAGGAAGCCACCCCTGGTTCTTTTTGCTAAGTGAAGTCATAAAGACACTCTGTAGTTTAGCTTTGTAGCTTTTTTTGTTTGTTTTCCAACAGTTATATTTATGATCTTGATTTCTTAAGAGATTTTCTAAAATTATCCAAAGTATTAATTAAAATATCCACTCAGATCTGAGATATTTTTAAATGTCCACTTTTAATATGAAAATAGTTCTTACAACAGTGATTAAATACTAGTGGTCAATGGTCCATTTGCAGCAGGCAGATGGGTGTTAGGCTCTCTGCTGCTGTTGCTAAGTCACTTTAGTCATGTGGGACCCCAGAGACGGCAGCCCACCAGGCTCCTCTCTCCCTGGGATTCTCCAGGCAAGAATACTGGAGTGGGTTGCTATTTCCTTCTCCAATGCATGAAAGTGAAAAGTGAAAGTGAAGTCACTCGGTCATGTCCGGCTCTTAGCGACCCCATGGACAGTAGCCTACCAGGCTTCTCTATCCATGGGATTTTCCAGGAAAGAGTACTGGAGTGGGTTGCCATTTCCTTCTTCAGTATTTAAAAAATGTAGCTAGTTTCCAGTATGCACATAACTGAAGATTCTACATAATAATCATCATCCTCTCCTAAAATTTGGAAGATCAAACAGAACTAGAGTCCACTTTCCTGATTGACAATAATCAACAAAACAAATTTTTCTGTACCATTTTATATAAAACATTTATAAAACATATTTCTCACTCACCATTACTCCTGGCTGGTTTTATATCTGAATTTCTTCTCATATTCACATTGTTTTTATGTCTTTTTGTAAGCATTTGAACAGCCAATTCAACCTGAGAGGTTACTTCTAAAATTAATATCAACAATTAACCCCCCAGAACCAATGCTTCTCAAACTTTCAAGAGCAAATGAATCCTGAATAATTTCCATAAAATACAGATTCTCTCTCAGTAGAAGGTTCTTGCCAGTGAATTCCTAAGAAGCTTCCAGTTGATGTCAAAGATGCTGAGAAGCAGACCACACATTGAACAGGAAAGCAGAACTAAGTATACTTAGGTGAAAGGGAGGTCAGGTGGAATTGCTAATAGAAGAGGCTAATTCTGGACCTAAGTTAAATAATGAAGTGGGCATCACATGTCCTGATTCAGGGAGATAGATCTGAGCAGTGTTATGCAGTAAAGAGCACTGAGCTATATGAATGGATCCTTGAAAGTGAGGGATAGAAAAGGAAAAGTAGGTAGAGACAACAGATATAGCCTATTTCACAGGCATGCCATTGGTCTTGACAATGTGGATGGATGGCACTAAAAGGTCTGAATTTTTTAAAAAGTCTAGAATTCATGTACAGGTCATAGGATATGGTAAATTGTGCCCCAAATTATGTAACGAGATTCCACTGATGGAGAAATAGAGAAGATAAAAAAGTATATTTTCTGTTTTTCTGACTAATCATTTTATAGAGAGCACATAAAAGGCAATTATTACCTTGTTGTGTGATCTTTTTTTTTTTTTTTTAATGATCTTTAGTCTAATTCAGTTCAGTTCAGTTCAGTCGCTCAGTCGTGTCCGACTCTTTGCGACCCCGTGAATCGCAGCACGCCAGGCCTCCCTGTCCATTACCAACTCCTGGAGTTCACTCAAACTCATGTCCATCGAGTCGGTGATGCCATCCAGCCATCTCATCCTCTGTCATCCCCTTTTCCTCTTGACTCCAATCCCTCCCAGCATCAGAGTCTTTTCCAATGAGTCAATTCTTCACATGAGGTGGACAAAGTATTGGAGTTTCAGCTTTAGCATCATTCCTTCCAAAGAACACTCAGGACTGATCTCCTTTATGATGGACTGGTTGGATCTCCTGGCAGTCCAAGGGACTGTCAAGAGTCTTCTCCAATACCACAGTTCAAAGTATCAATTCTTCAGCCCTCAGCTTTCTGCACAGTCCAACTCTCACTTCCATACATGACTACTGGAAAAACCATAGCCTTGACTAGACGGACCTTTGTTGACAAAGTAATGTCTCTGCTTTTGAATATCTAGGTTGGTCATAACTTTGCTTCCAAGGAGTGAGTGTCTTTTAATTTCATGGCTGCAATCACCATCTGCAGTGATTTTGGAGCCCAAAAAATAAAGTCTGACACTGTTTCCACTATTTCCCCATCTATTTCCCATGGAATGATGGGACCAGATGCCATGATCTTCGTTTTCTGAATGTTGAGCTTTAAGCCAACATTTTCACTCTCCTCTTTCATTTTCATCAAGAAGCTTTTTAGTTCCTCTTCACTTTCTGCCATAAGGGTGGTGTCATCTGCATATGTGAGGTTATTAATATTTCTCCTGGCAATCTTGATTCCAGCTTGTGCTTCTTCCAGCCCAGCGTTTCTCATGATGTCCTCTGCATAGAAGTTAAATAAGCAGGGTGACAATCTACAGCCTTGACGTACTCCTTTTCCTATTTGGAACCAGTCTGTTGTTCCATGTTCAGTTCTAACTGTTACTTCCTGACCTGCATACAGGTTTCTCAAGAGGCAGGTCAGGTGGTCTAGTATGTCCATCTCTTTCAGAATTTTCCACATTTTAATTCAGTTCAGTTCAGTCGCTCAGTCGTGTCCGACTCTTTGCGACCCCGTGGACTGTAACCTACTAGGCTTCTCCGTCTGTGGGATTCTCCAGGCAAGAATACTGGAGTGGATTGCCATTTCCTTCTCCAGGGGATCTTCCCGACCCAGGGATCGAACCCAGGTCTCCCGCATTGGAGGCAGACACTTTAACCTCTGAGCGGGGTATAATTTTGCTCCCAAGGAGAGAGGAACTGTGTTAAAGAATAGTAACATTTCTGGCAGTTGCTCTTTGTGTCCTTTAAGGGTGTCTGGAGGGTGGAGAAGGTGGGAGGTGCTGATGGAAAGATGTGGTACCTGTATTACAGCTAGAAAAGGCTCAGGTGATCACACTGTTGTGACATCACAGTGACTCACAGAATCATCTCCTTTTCCCAATCTTCCCACTTGTTTGTTGCCTAAACTTATTTAGTATAGGCAAAATTATTCCTAATATGTCTCCAGCATAATGTCTCCAGAAGGTTCTGGTAGATGGAAAAAGAAAAGTGAAAAATAAGAAAGAATAAATGACTGAATTTAGTTTATCAAACAACTGTAAATGGAGATTATGAAGAAGGTTATTTGTCACGATTAATGGGGCATTAGGGCACTGACTTAAAAATTAATTGTTGGGACTTCCTTGGTAGTCCAGTGATTAAGACTCCACACTTTCACTATTGAGGGCACTGGTTTTATCCCTGGTTTGAGAGCTAATATCCTACAAGATATAAAGTGTGGCCAAAATAAATACACAAATAAAAGTGTTTTTAAAAAGGGCTTTTCAATCCAGTAAATAATTTAAAAAAATAATTGTTAGTTGTGTTTTGGACAATAAATATGCCTTCCAACTTTGCTTTTCAGGGGACTTCACTAGATGCAATTTTTTTTTTCATTATTTTGGAGTTAAATAGTTTATCTTCATATTATAACTATGCTATTATAAAACTTAAAGAAAGGGCAATATAGCATAATTTTATTATTTTTACACCTAAATATATTTATACATTTTTAAACACAAAATAAACAAGAAGCACAAAAAAATAATTGTTAGTTGTGTTTTGGACAATAAATATGCCTTCCAACTTTGCTTTTCAGGGGACTTCACTAGATGCAATTTTTTTTTTCATTATTTTGGAGTTAAATAGTTTATCTTCATATTATAACTATGCTATTATAAAACTTAAAGAAAGGGCAATATAGCATAATTTTATTATTTTTACACCTAAATATATTTATACATTTTTAAACACAAAATAAATTTATTATTCAATCACTAATTCAGGTTAATAATTTTTCAAAACTTTGGCAGGTTATGTAATAGCTGATTTTGTTACATGTAACTTAAGACATTCATGCTAAAATGTAAAAATAAGTGAAATTATTCATAAAGCTTCAGATTCGTAATCTTCTGGTAGTCATGGTGTGTCTCCCATCACAAGTGATTCCTTGACTGTGCACGCTTGACGTTGATATATGTATTTCAAATCCACATCATAGAATTTTGGGAGTGGTGCTCAATTTTCTGTTTGTAGTAGTATTAAATATTTCACATTGTATCAGAAATATCTATTGATAACAAAACAGTTACAAAACTAGTTCATATATATCCTACAGAATATAGAAAGAACAGGTAAAAAATGACCTGTTTTTGCAATACCAAAATACTAAAAAAACAGAAAAAAATTGACTTCAATATACAGAGTCCACACAAACCAAGATTTAATTCTTATTGATAATGAGAGAAAAGTGACTACTGGGGATACATTAAGATACAAAAACACATGCACATACAGTTTTTGGATATGAAATATCTAGAAAGTAAAATAACATTTATCTTTGTGCATTATAAACTTTTATTCAAAGTGTCCTATTTTAGAAAATTGTGAGCAGAGATCACAGGAATATTTAAGGTAAATTTACCACAATAATTGCTAGAATATCTATAGAGCTATTCCCTGCCCCACTTGTACTGCCTAATCCCTGTTCACTTTTTCACCTCTGCCTTTTCCGCTAGTTAATTCAAGACTGCTAGCTAGATGCTCTGCGTCCCCCTCTGTAGCCATCAGTCTCCACAGAGAATGAAATACAGCCTCAGACTCCTACTGCACAGAACTTAGAAATCAGCTCCTTATCCAACTTATTCTTCAAGCTAAGAATACAGCCTGGTCCATAATAAGTGTTCAATAAATTTTTACTGAAAGAATACACGATAGATAAGTGATTTTTTTTTTTCCCAACATCGTTTTGTTTTTGAGTATCCTTCACTACCATTTAGACCTGGAGTCCTCCAATGCCCTCAAACTGTCTTCCAAGCCCCTAAAGTTGTTCCCAGATCAGAGTTTTTCATCTCAGCTGACTTGGCTTGGGCCTGAAATTCACAGTTAGATCCACCAGTATGACTGTTTACTCTCTCAACTCCAGGTATCAACTGTTGAATAAGCCTCTTCATTTTATTTTAGATTGTTTACTTCCCCTTTCACCCCATCAGAGCCATCTTCAGAAGCTCAAAAGTTTATCACAAATTTTTCTTCCAACATCATGGCAAGGATATATATTTTTTTGATGCTTGCTTGTTTCTTTATTTATGTATTTACTTTTGATTTAGGGATAGTTGCTTTACAATACTGTGCTGGTTTCTGTTATACATCAACATGTATCAGCCATTAAATACACATATGCCCCCTGCCTCTTGAACCTCCCTCCCACCTCCTTCCCCATGCCACTCCTCTAGGTTGTCACAGAGCCCTGGTATGAGTTCCCTGAGTCATACAGCAAAGGAATTTTTTTTTTTCATCCTGGTCTATACTATATTTTGATCTCAGGTCTTCATAGGAATAATAAGAAAGAGTAGGAAATTGTATCAGACTGCCCACAAATTTTAAAACATCAAATCCATCTGTGAGAGATGGGGATTTTGTGGTTATGTGAAGGAAATTAACAAAAAATTATTAGTCAAATGGAACTAAAAACAACAAAAACTTTACAACTTATGGAGAATGCATTCACTCCTTTTGAAAATTTTGTTAAATAATTTTTTACTGCAGATAACCTTTAGAGGCCAGAGAGAGAGAGGTGAAAATCTATGAGAAGTACATGGTTCTTTGTTATGTCTTTTTTTCTGTAATAACAGATTTTTTTTTTTTTTTTTTTTTTTACTGAATCTCTTCTACAAATGATAGACCAAGGTTTCTACCACTGCCATTTATTCTCCATCATTTATTTTCCAGCTTGTCCACTCTCTCCATTTCAATGTTATCACTGTTGAGTAAATTTTCCTAAGGCAATGACCTGTAATTCACCAGAGACAACTCAACCCTCTCAGACTTTTATAGGGAATAACTATAGCACTAAGAATGTAATTTGAAAAATGACATCCTAGGACTCTGAGATCTTTCATTCATTTCACATGTTAAGTCATTTCTCTGGAAGCGGTTATGTCATCATTGCAGTGCACTGTGGCAGAGGGCCAAGGGCAGATCCTTTTAGCTAGCTGAAGTCACTTGGCAAGACTGCTGACAATTCAAGGCCATAGTGAGGTTCACCCCAGTGAAAAAGTAAATCTTCATTTGGCAAAATAAAGACACTCAGCCTCACTGTCTAGAAGATATTAAAACAGTCTTATCATCTATATAGAGTTCTTTGATAAGATAAATTTAATCTTTTTTTCATATTCAAATAAGCTATCATAGCACAATCATACAAATATTAAAGGAAAGATTCATTAAATCATTTATTCCCCAAGCCAAACTTACAGAATGCTTTCTATAGCACTCTACTGGTATATAGGGAGAACATTATTGAATTAGTATGAGACTGATTTCTTGTTTAAGATTTAAGAAATATGGAGGGATATTTAACAGCAAATACAAAGAATATTTATGAAATTATTACAAGTCAGTGAGGATATATGCTCCAGAATTTTAAAGTATATGCTTACTGGAGTATTGAGAAGAATCAGGAGATGGTGTAGAAAATGTACTGGGAGAAACATTTGTCAAGCCCTCTAAGCCAGTCAGAGTGAATGAGAGGGAGAGAGAGAGAAAGCATGAATGAATGTGTAAGATCAGACTGGTGGTATAATTAGATATCTTCAATTTGACTCTATTTGAAGACATGAAAAAATCTAAATAAAGGTGGTGCAGTGGTATAGAATACTCCTGACAATGCAGGAGGCACAAGAGTCATGGGTTCAATTCCTGGGTTGCAAAGATCCCCTGGAGTAGGAGATGGCCATCTGTTCCAGTATTCTTGCCTGGGCTATCCCACGAACAGAGAAGCCTAGTGGACTACAGTCCATGGGGTCACAAGAGTCTAACACGACTGAGTAACTGAGCACAGCACTCAACAATACAGAGAAGATGTCACTTGGTTAGATGTGAGAAAAATCTTGATAAATCAAGACACTTCCCATTTGGGACAGCTGTTTCGCCTCCATGAACTTCAGTTTCCTGATGTCTAAAATAGTGACAAATTGTAAGGAGATTAAATAAGGTCATATATGTGGAGCTCTGTGTTCCTAACAGATGCCAGGCAAACATGAAAACCATCTCTAGTTCCCCTGAATGCAGATGGCTTGTTATCACCTGCTTCAAGGGCAATAATCAACACAAGGTCTACTTAAAATAGTCCTCTTCACTTTGCTTGTAGAAAGCAAATATATAAAATTCTAAGCTGAATACACCATGGGAATATTTTTCATCCATGTAGTTAATATAATAACTTCTAAAATGTATTTTCAGTAGTCTAGCTTCTTTTATACTTTCTCTGTGTTTTACCAGGAGATCAATGGCATAAGACAATATTGGAGCCTAGGGCAAAAGGAAAAATCAGTAATGAGTATCATATCTCCATTTTAAAATTTTACTTATTGCTCATCATCAGTTTTGCAACCATTTTGATTTTTAAAGATATTGTATTATCTTAACAATAATTCTTTTGGAACTTTCTTAAATTGTGTACCTCTCTTGCCTCATCCTATTCTTTGACCTGGGAAATTTTGTTTTTAGGTCTGGATTCAGATATTTAGCTTCATGTCACTATATAATATATTTCAGGCTGAACCTTCTCACAATATATTCTATCAAATTAGCAACAAGGATTGAAGTGGAAAGAATCACCAGCAGAATGGGAAGGGGGTTAGTTTACCCTAACCAAGGAAATGAAAATCTTCTGAGTGTTCCTCCTTTCCTTTCTGTCTTGTGTGATTGCTTCATGTCTGTCCTCTAAGACTGAAGGCCCCCGAGAGGTGCACAGCATGAAGTTAGTGTCACTTAAAAACTAGGCATCTCCTCTTTTTGTTAATGACACTTTTCATGACAAATTAAGATTCACTTGAGAGTTCCTTGGACA
Source organism: Cephalophus harveyi (assembly GCA_006410635.1). NCBI lineage: Eukaryota > Metazoa > Chordata > Mammalia > Artiodactyla > Bovidae > Cephalophus > Cephalophus harveyi. Next base: position 33,295 of record SJYT01032859.1, read on the forward strand.
GCAAGGAAATCCAACCAGTCCATCCTAAAAGAAATCAGTCCTGAATATTCATTGGAAGGACTGATACTAAAGCTGAAACTCTAATACTTTGGCCATCTGATGCAAAGAACTGACTCATTCGAAAAGACCCTGATGCTGGGAAAGATTGAAGGCAGGAAGAAAAGGGGACAGTAGAGGATGAGATGGTTGAATGGCATCAGTGACTCAATGGACATGAGCCTGAGTAAATTTCGGGAGTTGGTGATGGACAGGGAGGCCTGGGGTGCTACAGTCCAGGGGGTCACAAAGAGTCAGAAAAGACTGAGTAACCAAACTGAGCTGAACTGAACATTCATAATGCACTAAGCACTGAAATATCTCATTTCTTTCTATCTTGTTTAATTCTCTCAAAGAAGCCAAGAGGAAATTATAATTCATAACATTTCCCAGGTGTAGAGTCTGAAATTCACAAACATTGACCAACCCACCAAAAGTTTGTTCTTTCACTTCAGTAGCTCATTCGTATGCAACTCTTTTCAACACCATGGACTGCAGCACATCAGGCTTCCCTGTCCATCACCAACTTCTGCAGCTTGCTCAAACTCATGTCCATTGAGTCAGTGATGCCATCCAACCATTTCATTCTCTTTTGTCCCCTTCTCCTACTGCCTTCAATCTCTCCCAGTATCAAGGTCTTTTCCAAAGTCAGTTGTTTGCATCAGATGGCCGAAGAATTGATGTTTCAGCTTCAGCATCAGTCCTTCCAATGAATATTCCTCACTAATTTCCTTTAGGATTAGCTGGTTTGATCTCCTTGCAGTGAAAGGGACTCTCAAAGTCTTCTCCAACACCACAGTTCAAAAGCATCAATTCTTTGGCAATCAGCTTTCTTTATACTCCAAATTTCACATCCATAGATGACTAGTGGAAGTCATAACTCTGAGTAGATGGACCTTTGTTGGCAAAGTAATGTCCCTGCTTTTTAATGTGATGTCTAGGTTGGTCATAACTTTTCTTACAAGGAGCTGCTACTGCTGCTGCTAAGTTGCTTCAGTTGTGTCCAACTCTGTGCAACCCCATATATGGCAGCCTACCAGGCTCCTCCACCCCTGGGATTCTCCAGGCAACAACACTGGAGTGGGTTGCCATTGCCTTCCCCTTACAAGGAGCAAGCATATTTTAATTTCATGGCTGCAGTCACCATATGCAGTGGTTTTGGATTAAAAAAAATGTCTGTCTCTGTTTCCATGAAGTGATGGAAATGGATGACATGATCTTAGGTTTTTGAGTGTTGAGTTTTAAGCCAGCTTTTCCACTCTCCTCTTTCACTTTTATCAAGAGGCTCTTTAGTTCTTCACTTTTCTGCCATAAGGGTAGTGTCATCTGCATATCTGAGATTACTGATATTTCTCCCAGCAATCTTGATTCCAGCTTGTGCTTCGTGCAGCCAGGCATTTCACATGTTGCATTCTGCAAATAAATTAAATAAGCAGGGTGACAATATACAGCCTTGATGTACTCCTTTCCCAATTTGGAGTCAGTCTGTTATTCCATGTCTGGTTCTAACTGTTGCTTCTTGACCTGCACACAGATTTCTCAAGAGGCAGGTAAGGTTGTCTGGAATTTCAATCTCTTGAAGAATTTTCCACAGTTTGTTGTGATCTATACAGTCAAAGGCTTTGTGTAATCACTTTGTAATGCACTAAGCATTGAAATATCTGATTTTTTTCTACTTTGTGTCACTTTGTGTAACTTGTGTAATCACTTTGTGTAATTACAAAAGTGTAATCACTAAAGCAGAAATAGATGTTTTTTTGGAACTCTCTTGCTTTTCCTATGAAAAGCAGTCCTTCCAATGAACACTCAGGACTGATCTCCTTTAGGATAGACTGGTTGGAGCTCCAAGAGACTCTCAAGAGTCTTCTCCAACACCACAGTTGAAAAGCATGAATTCTTCGATGCCCAACTTTCTTTATAATCCAATTCTCACATCCATACATGGCTACTGGAAAAACCATAGCCTTGACGAGATGGACCTTTGTTGGCAAAGTAATGTCTCTGCTTTTTAATATGCTGTCTAGGTTGGTCATAGCTTTCCTTCCAAGAAGTAAGGGTCTTTTAATTTCATGGCTGCAGTATTGTGCCCATCTTTCCATGAGATGTTCCTTTAGTATCTCTAATTTTCTTGAAGAGATCTCTAGTTTTTCCCATTCTATGGTTTTCCTCCATTTCTTTGCATTGATCACTGAGGAAGGCTTTCTTATCTCTCCTTGCTGTTCTTTGGAACTCTGCATTCAAATGGGCATGTTTCCTTTTCTCCTTTGCCTTTAGCTTCTCTTCTTTCCTCAGCTCTTTGTAAGGCCTCCTGAGACAAAGGTTTTGCCTTTTTGTATATCTTCTTCTTGGGGATGTTCTTGATCACTGTGTTCTGTACAATGTCAGGAACCTCTGTCCATAGTTCTTCAGGCACTCTATCAGATCTAATCCTTTGAATCTATTTGTCATTTCCATTGTATAATTTTAAGGGATTTTATTTGGGTCATAGTGCAGGCGCAGGAACGGCGACGGTAAGGAGATACCCCTCCTCCAAGGTAAGGAACAGTGGCTGTGCTTTGCTGAAGCAGCCGTGAAGAGATACCCCACACCCAAGGTAAGAGAAACCCAAGCAAGATGGTAGGTGTTACAAGAGGGCATCAGAGGACAGACATACTGAAACCATACTCACAGAAAACTAGTCAATCTAATCACACTAGGACCACAGCCTTGTCTAACTCAATGAAACCAAGCCATGCCTGCAGGGCAACCCAAGACAGGTGGGGCATGGTGGAGAGGGCTGACAGAACGTGGTCCACTGGAGAAGGGAATGGCAAGCCACTTCAGTATTCTTGCCTTGAGAACCCCATGAACAGTATGAACAGGCAAAATGATAGGATATCAAAAGAGGAACTCCCCAGGTCATTAGGTGCCCAATATGCTACTGGAGATCAGTGGAGAAATAAGTCCAGAAAGAATGAAGGGATGGAGCCAAAGCGAAAACAATACCCAGTTGTGCATGTGACTGGTGATAGAAGCAAGATCCGATGCTGTAAAGAGCAATACTGCATAGGAACCTGGAATGTCAGGTCCATGAATCAAGGCAAATTGGAAGTGGTCAAACAAGAGATGACAAGGGTGAAC
>SJYT01032859.1:37078-56289 GCA_006410635.1 Cephalophus harveyi
CTGTGGTGTTGGAGAAGACTCTTGAGAGTCCCTTGGACTGCAAGGAGATCCAACCAGTCCATTCTGAAGGAGATCAGCCCTGGGATTTCTTTGGAAGGAATGATGCTAAAGCTGAAACTCCAGTACTTTGTCCACCTCATGCGAAGAGTTGACTCATTGGAAAAGACTCTGATGCTGGGAGGGAGTGGGGGCAGGAGGTAAAGGGGACGACCAATGATGAGATGGCTGGATGGCATCACGGACTCGATGGACGTGAATCTGAGTGAACTCCGGGAGATGCTGATGAACAGGGAGGACTGGCGTGCTGCAATTCATGGGGTCGCAAAGAGTCGGACATGACTGAGCGACTGAACTGAACTGAACTGATTTAGGTCATAACTGAATGGTCTAGTGTCTTCCCCTACTTTCTTCAATTTGAGTCTGAATTTGTCAATAAGGAATTGATGATCTGAGCCACAGTCAGCTCCCGGTCTTGATTTTGCTGACTGTATGGAGCTTCTCTATCTGAGACTGAAAATAATATGATCAGTCTGATTTCAGTACTGACCATCTGGTGATGTCCATGTGTAGAGTCTTCTCTTGTGTTGTTGGAAGAGGGTATTTGCTATGATCAGAGCACTCTCTTGGGAAAACTGTGTAAGTCTTTGCCTTTTTTCATTTTGCACTCCAACACCAAATTTGCCTGTTACTCCAGGTATCTCTTGACTTCCCACTTTTGCATTCCAGTTCCCTATGATCAAAAGGGCATCTTTTTTTGGTGTTAGTTCTAGAATGGTCTTGTAGATCTTCATAGAACTGTCAACATCAGCTTCTTCACCATTACTGGTTGGGGCACAGATCTGGATTATTGTGATACTGAATGTTTTGCTTTGGAAATGAGCAGAGATCTTTCTGTCATTTTTGAGATTGCTCCCAAGTACTGCATTTCAGACTCTTTTGTTGATTATGATGGCTACTCCATTTCTTCTAAGGGATTCTTGCCCCTTAGTAGTAGATATAATGGTCATCTAAATGAAACTGATCCATTCCAGTTCATTTTAGTTCACTGATTCCTAAAAAGTTGATGTTCACTCTTGCCATCTCTTGATTGATCACTTCTAATTTACCTTGATTTTCAGACCTAACATTCCAGATTCCTATTCAGTGTTGCTCTTTACAGCATCAGCCTTTACTTCCATCACCAGTCACATCCACAACTCGGTGGTGTTTTCACTTTGGCTCCGCCTCTTCATTCTTTCCAGAGTTATTTCTCCACTGATTTCCAGTAGCATATTGGGCACCTACTGACCTGGGGAATTCATCTTTCATTGTCATATCTTTTTGCTTTTTCCTATTGTTCATGGGGTTCTCAAGGCAATAATACTTAAGTGGTTTGCCATTCCCGTCTCCAGTGGACCATGTTTTTGTTAGAACTCTCCACAATGACCTGTTTGTCTTGGGTGGTCCTACACTCAAGGGTTTGTTCTTTGAATTTTCTCAATTATGACAGCCTTTCTCAAGATTAAAAAAAAAAAAAAAAAGACAAATTAGATTTGGAATTCTGAACTTTGGAAATCAGAATTAGACTAGTGATCACTATGCCCAGAGTTGAAAAATCTTTATGATCTGTGTAAAACTAGAAACATCTTGATTAGACATCATTGAAAACAGTCATTCTCCTAGTTCTACCAATATAGGATAGTCAATTTTTCTCTTCCATAATAATCCCCTTGATACAATACACAAAAAGTAAAAGTTCAAACCTGAGAATAGAAAAAAAAAAAAAAATGATGCAAGGGGAATATTTTGGAAGTGAAAAATTGGCCAGGTTATATTGGCAGATCTTGGATAAAAGAATACCATGAAGAGTCTAGAAAAGTAAGATATAGGTCACTTATCAGATAGAAGTTGGCCTCAGGAAAACTTGGGCTTTCCCAGGCAAGCAGGGATTTTTGGTCACTCTAGAGTAAACTGGAGGTCCAATGCCTCACTCAGAACTGGTAGAACTCAATGAGGTAAGCAAAATCAAGTGTGTTAACTTGGAGATGGGGGGGTAAGTAACTCAGGTGGTGGGATGGGCTAGATTGAAACATATAAGTGTAGACAAGAGAGTCGAAATTATCATTCAGTTATTTAAAAATCTCTTTGCTTAATAAAGTAGGCCATATATGTACACAGTGTTGTAAAGTAAAAAATAATAAAGCTCATAATTGAGAAGTAGAACAAATTTTGCGAGAATTTAGAGAGAATAGAGAACCTCCAATTACAGTGACATGAAAAAGGAGGCATTATAACTGAGATTAGTTTGCCATTAAATACATTTAGGAAGAAAGAAAAATGTGTGACATCAAAATGTGCATGAGATGCATGGTTTATACATCAGACCTGCCTTTCTATTTGAATGAAATGCAAAAGTGAAAGACAGTTATGTAAGATAGTATTTCAAAGTAACTCCAGAACTGGTCTTTAATGTTAGGGTAAATATTTCGCATTTTATTCGTCAAACATCAATGAACTAATCACTCAAACATTTCTGACCAGGGAAATGGGTAATAAAGCTGAACTCTGCATCAGAGAAATTGTATAGACAATGATGAACATATAGCTTTGGAATCGGAGTCACTGGGTATAGAAAGGTCTTGCAAAGAACATGATAATTTTACAGAAATGAGAGACAAAGACTTGAAGGAATCAGAGGAGATGAAAAGAATGAGATAGTGAAAAAATTTGAATTCAAAGCAGTGTGGCAAAAAAGGATAAACTTAGGTTTTAGAGAGACAGATGGAGCTCCAGTGATTTCCCTGATCCTCAGCTTACTGACATTATGACCTCAAGAAGAGTCATCAACTTTTTTCAAGACTCAGATCTCATCTCTAAAATAAGGACACTATTCAGGGACCTGCTATAAATTACTAAAATATGACAACAGATATAAAGTCTATTTTGCAATGACTGTCACCTAGACCAGCAGTGAACTGTAAAGTTATAAATTAACAGAAATTGACAACTGATCACAGTTGACAGTAAATAGGTTAGAAATGTCAAAGATATCTTCAAAATTTTATTTTAGAGTTATATGAGATTCCTCAAAAGTTTATGATATAGCTATCAAAGATCTCCCTCCATAGTTATAAATAAATCATCTGGCTTCAAGTTCCTGTCTTTGCTGAGGAATCAGAATTACAAGAGTTTTTGCAATATTCCTACTTGCTCCATCAGAGTGCAAAGGCCTTAGTCTGTGATAACCTCCCCTGGAGCCTCTTCCTTTTCCACATTCACAAGCTAATTCTTCTTACTGCTTGGAGATCCTGATGATGGAGATTTGCATGTTAACGTGTAAAGTGGGACCAAGAATTTTCCAGGAGCAGCCACCCAGCACAAAGTTATAAAAATGTCTTGAATGATGACAATTTAGAAGACCTAATGATCCAAGCTAAATGGAAAATAAACCTAAATGTCATGCAAAACCATTCCCAAGAAATGTTGACTTCGAAGGGAGTTCATTTTGCATGCCACATTGGTCCTCTCTCAAGATGATTAAAAAAAAATAAAATAAAAAAGGCAAACTGAGGGCATTCTGTGCTCCCCATGCAGCCAATAGGGAAATATGAGAATATCAGTGTTCACATTGGAATTTCTGAAATGACTAGAGAATATATATCCATATGGCTTGGGAACGTCCCTCAGCCAATAACTCTTAGAAGGAAATTATAAGTGCACTAAGGGGCATCATTAACAATGATATTCTCTTAATCTTACAGCAATGTATTTCAGTTTATGGAACTTATACTAGCATTTACAGAACTTTGGGGAAAGTACTGAATATGAGATTAATCACCATGGTTAAAGATGTGAATGTGCAGAGAGTAAAACTATTTTGAAAGCATGCATCTTCTTTCAGTTTCAACAGGTGTTGGAAATATGGACCTGTATGGAACATCAATGCCTTTGTATAAATATATCTATCTAGTAATATAGATGGTGCTATATTATAGTAATATAGTATATAATATATATAGCATATATATATACTATATTATATATATACATATATATATATATGCACTCTATATATAATGTATTGTATATACAGATGGTGCTATAATATAGTAACACAGGTGGAGCTAGTGGTAAAGAACCCACTGGCCAATGCAGGAGACATAAGAGACACAGCTTCGATCCCTGAGTTGGAAAGATCCCCTGGAGAAGGAAATGGCAATCCGTTTCAGTTTTCTTGCCTGGAAAACTCCATTGACAGAGGAGCCTGGTGGGTTATAGTCTATGAGGTTGCAAAGAGTTGGACATGACTGAATTGACTAAGCATGCATACACACACAGTAAAGAAAATGAAAGGGGCTTCTGTAAGAATCCATTACCAATATGAGTACATTAAGAAGACTAAAATCAATTGTGCTTTGTTAGAGAAAACTGAATTCACAAAACAATTGTTAAGATATCCACAGGACTGTAGGCACTTTTGAGCTAGAAGAGTTCAAGCTAACACGTTTTTATGAGAGGTAGATATGATTCAATCATTTGCTGTAAGTAACATTCTCTTCCTTCCTCTGCCTATGAAATGGTTGCCTTAGCAACACAGGTGCCCAGATGTCTCATCCTGAACACTGTCTTTTCTTTTCCTAGGCTTTGGTCTACTCTCTAATGTGTGAGATTTGATGAAAAAAGAAAAGATACAGACTTTAAAAAAATGTCTTGAGGATATTCAACAAAAGAAGGACATAGGAATGGGGAGTTTTAAACACTTTCCCCACCACCACCACGCAGTAATTTGTGTTGTTCACACAGTGTGATGTGGGCAACCTTCCTGCTCTGACTGTGAAGTTCCCTGGCACCATGCTCACTCTATTACCCCTAAAGTTCTGTAATAATTTATATGCGGATCCTTCATTTGCCTGCTCTGTCCTGTGGTTAGTATTTCCTGCAGGATAATGCTGAATGGGTAAGGCTCTGATAGGAATAAGCATCCTGTTTCAAAGGACCTCGCTGACTCAAAACTCACCCTGTGCCCTGGGCAGAACTATTTTAACAGAGAGGAAACAAGTCATTATTTTACATCAGTACTTGCTTACTTGCCAGAGCAAAAATGATCATTTTGATAACCCTCCTTTGCTAGCAAACAGAAATGGTATCTAAAGTGTAGGCAGGGACTTCCTTGGCAGTCCAGCACTTGAGACTCTGTGCTTCCACTGCAGAGGGGCATGAATTTAAAGGGCTTCCCTGGTGGCTCAGTGGTAAAGAATCTGCTTGCAATGCAGGAGACTTGCAGGAGGCATAAGTTTGATCTCTGGGTCAGGAAGATCCCCTGGGGCAAGAAATAGCAACCCATTCCAGTATTCTTGCCTGGGAAATCCCATGGACAGAGGAGTCTTGCAGGCCATACAGTCCATGGGGTTGCAAAGAGTCAGATGTGACTGAGCGACTAAACAACAACAAGGAAACAAAATCCTACATGCCATGGGACATGGCCAAAAAGTAAGGCACACATTTAGGCAAAAAGTAGGCACACATGTCTAAATAGTTTCAGCAGAGGTTATTGCCACAGAAGTATTATGGAGTCTGGATTTTACCTGTACTTGCTATATACACAGACTGAGTTAACTAATTAATTGGCCTGTACATACTTTTCATTGAACCTACATTTAACAGAGATAAACATCACTTTTTCCCCACAAACCTGCTGCAGTACTTTGAGGGATTTTAAGTATGGCAACGTCCTAAGCATTTTCTCATTAGCAGCACATTGTCCTAAACATGCCCCTCACCCTCCATTGCCCTATGACTGCATTATCTCCAGAGGGCAGTTAATTTTCACTAGGGCAGTATGATGCTATTTGTTGATCATATTAAGTGCATTCTATCTCAGACACAGAACTTTTGCATGCAATAAATGCCTAATGGCAAAACTGTTAGGCGTTGCAGAGGGTTTGTGGGCAGAGGACACTTTGCTGCACAACTAACCACACATTATAAGTAGCTGTCAGTGGCACCAAACTCTCTGAGGTGGGATACTGGTGAGGAAATATCAGTTGGTTAAGACCAGTTCTTCTTAGGAAGATGGAATTCTGCATGTTTCTGTATTTTTCTCCCTCAAAAGGATTGCTTCTCTCAAGTGGACTGTGTGAGATACTCCCCTCTCTGAGGATGGCAACACCAACTTCAGGCCTGACTTGAAAGACACTGCAAACTCACTTGATAGAAGAGCAGGAGGCAGTGAGAACTTTTACATGCTTTCTTTCTTCCTTTCTTTTTTTTTTTTTCATTAGTAGAGTTAACTGCCTGATGCAGACATGATTATATGGATCTAAGTTTCATATGTTTGCAATTCAGGACTCATGTGATTCATAAATGTTCCATGAGTCTTTTCTACTGACAGCCATAGAGAAACTCAAAATTCCCCATAAATCAGTATATGAAACAAACTTTTGTAGAAACTATTTTCTCAGTTTAAAATAAAGGTGGGAGTTGGGGGCATGCTACTGTACTACTGATTCTATCACTTTTGAATGCTTGAGATTTGATTCTTTGTTTAATTTGTCAAACTGTCTTCCCAATGCTCATTTTTGGTATAGAAAGTTACACAACATACTTATTGGGATTCTCTTCTGTGACTCTATAGATGTCTTTATATTTCATTTTCCTTCTGCTCCCTGCAAAATGTGAATCTTAGATCAATGAAAGTGTAAAGGAGGCCAATGCTAGTTGTCCTTTCTTCTCTACAACTACTCACAGAAATGTGTTTGTACATCAAATATGGTGTCACTGTGTAGCTCACTAAAAACTAGTGATGCTATAATTTCAGTGTTATATTATAAACTCTGTATCCCCTCCCTTAAAGCTTTGCAGTATGGAGCAGGTGGTAAAAGGAGAGGTTAGGTGAAGTGCTAAGAATATGTGACATGAAGAATTATCAAACACAACTTCAGTCTCCTTGATTGAAAGGCAGATTCTTCATGATAGTCTTTAAACTCTTTTCATTTATTGGGTGGAAGGACTTAATTTGTAGCTAGTCTATCTTTATTATACTATGTCTCTTTACTATTACATGCTAAACAGATCTATAAGTGATAGTTTTCTCATCCTTAAAGAGAGGATAATAGAAGCTCCAACCTCAAGCAGTTGATGTCAGGATTAAATGTGCATGACACCACATAAAGTATTTAGAAAACACAATGTCTCACACATAATACATGCTCAGCTTCAATTAGTCATTATTAACATCCATATTATATTCCATTAAGAAAAAAGAAAGCTCAAACTGGACTCCAGACTCAGAATTTTAGGCAGGCATTCAGGCATTAATTTCTTGCTAGAATTCATAAACTAATTTTGCTCTCACCAATGTTATGGTTTCCTACTACTAAAGCGTGTGTTGTGTGTGTAGATGTGCTACAGTGTTTGCTTTATGAATAAGTTTATTCAAGGAAGAAAACATTTAAAAGAAATGCTAAATAAGTCACATTTCACTTCTTGCACTGACATAACAAAATCTCTGAATAAAATGACTCACACTTGGGACTACATAGTAAACAGTGTGCCAGGTTCCATCTTCTCATTGATGCATGGCTTCCCTGCTGGTCAAGTGCCACATGCCACATGGTCAATCACGCTATCTAAAATGCTCCCACATTCTCCCTCTAAGTTTGGTTCCTTTTCTCCAAGAAATCATCTTCAATTACACTGAGCTGTAAACATCTTCATATTTTCTTCCTGTAAACATCTTCATATTTTCTTCATATTTTCCAATTTTGTTTTCATAAAAGAGCTTTGTGGTCAAACAGTATAGTCACTCTGGACTCCGCCTCTTGATGTGTGTGAGACTATGGAAGAGATTCTCCAAATTTTCCTCATTTTTAGTATAAAGGATATAACAATAACAACTACTATGTTAGTACAATGATTAAATGTCATGCACAGTATGAAACTCAGAAGAGCCTGCTCAAACCCAATAAATGTGCAGTGATATGATGGCTATGCTTGTAGTTTAGAACTGCATCTGCTTTTAGTTCTCTTCCTTTTATCTGCCTTCTTCTCTTCCTTCTTTCTTCTTCCTTTTGCAACTGTTCTTTGAACCACAGCCCTTTTAACTATGATGTCTAAAATATAGACAGGACAGTCTCTGCTCTTATTCCAAATTCTCTCACTGGAAATTGTGCTTGTTCATTTGATTTTTGTTTATTGAAGCTTTAGTTTAGATCATCTTTAAAAGATTTTTGAGTTTGCTTAAAATAAAAAAAGCATTTAAGACCACTTAAATTTAAATATTAAATCCAAATATTATATGGAAGGAATGTATTATAAATATGCCAAATACTTCAGCTAGTAGAATTATTATAATGGAATATAAATTCAACTGTGTAGTCTTGGCAGCCTAGGCATCAGGGTATTGTGACTGGTTATGCATCTGATGAGTGTTTTCGGAGTTTTCCTAGACCTATTCCTACCTAAAGGCTAAAAGCTGCCTTCCAAAAGTTAGATCAGCAGTAGCTAATCTATAAATTTATTTCCCTAAGTTTTTTCTGTAGGGGAATATCTGTCATATAAGCATGGTGGAATTTTATTAAATATAACTAAGTCAAGCTATATGTTTTGCAGAACATTTTGTGCAGTTTGCCACTGGTTTTGTGTTTTCATATAAAACATTCAGCTATAAATTAGAATTTGATATATCACCCACCAAGTGACCAAACTGAATGCATTATGCAGTATTTGGAGCTGAGGAAAAATTTTGATAGCTGGTATATCAACAATTTCTGTCCATTTTAAAAGAATTTTACTGTTTACAGAGTGTTTTAAAGTATATTATCATTTTTGGAAACACAGATGAAATGTATTAGAAAGATCTCCAGGCTTGAAGTTAAATGATTTGTCTTCAGCTCTGCCCATTGCAGCCTTATAACTGTTCACCAATTATTTTAACCCCATCTCATCCCTCAAGAATGACTCTGCAGATAAGCATCTCCAAGTTAGCACAAATTTTAATTATACAACATCTATGAAGGAATTCTGGCATAGATTGCTATATAAAAGTAAAACAGCTATGTTTACAGCCTACCATAACAGTGATCAAAAGTATATTTTGTTCCCGTGGATTTCTTTTTGGCCAATGTGCCTTTGACTTCAGATAATAGGATGGAACTCCTTCAGTTTCAGAAGTTTTTCAGTCACCTGCCCTCTTGAAACTCTATCCCTTTGCACTGCTGGCAAGTGGAAAACTTCCATAGAGCCTGGTATTCATTGTCAAAAATGAACAACCAATCAACCAATCAAGTCTGGTCTTTCAGATAATATTGGACTCTTCTTTTTTTAGGTATGTTTAATGTCTTATTTTGGGCACCCCTGGTGGCTCAATGGTAAAAGAATCTACCTGCCAATACAAGAGACCTGGTTTCCATCTCTGGGTCCTAATGATCCCCTGGAGAAGTAAATGACAACCCACTCCAGCATTCTTCCCTGGGAAATCCCATGGAAAGAGGGAGCCTGGCAGGCTAGAGTCCATGGGGTCATAGAGTCAGACGTGACTTAGCAACTAAACAACAAAAAATATCTTATTTTACTAAAATTTTTCTATAAAATTTTTGCTATATTATCAGTGATTTTGCTATATTACAGTTTTGCTATATTACCAGTGATAACTTCCGCCCTCCTCTATAGAGTTAGAGGAGGAACACCAGATAGCAATAAAGGGGAAAAGTGTATGTGTGCCCCCAGTAGATAGATGGGAGGGACTTTGGATGAAGGACCAGTGTTATTCAGTGCTGCTGTTTTATAATTTAGGTAACTCCATTTAAAATAGTTTTCTCTCTAATGTCTAATCAGTAAAAATAAAATAAAAAAAATAAAAGAAGAAAATGAAATGACAAGAGGAGTCATAGGAAAGTAGGTTTCTTCACTCCTAAGAGGGTTTTTGTTTGTTTTCCCCTTTGTGTACTGATAATTGATTTAATTATAATTTACAGTATATGGTGTACTATGCTCATAGGTACCTGATGCTAGTTCAGTCTGTATCTATTATCCTCATCTCTATATCTTTATCTCTGTATCTATCTTTATCTCCCTCTAGTTTGGTTTTGGACTTATGCTCAGATCCCCACCCTCATTCATCATTCTTGAAACATACCTGTATAAGAACCAAGTTATTCGACTAGATATTTGTAAGATATATGGAATTGACTAATTTTTCTTAATTTAAAGGCAGAATACTGTGCTATTAATATCTTCTTAATTCCTAAATAATTTAAAAAATGTATCACTGCTGACCTATGGCTCACTTCTTTGTACTCTTCCACAAGATTCCATTCCATGTACTCCTGAATCCTAGTTTCTATTCCACCTGCAACAGACATCTAGATTTCCTCAGATTCCTTGCTATATTAGGTGCCACAACCCTTTCTGCATATTTCCCTCACAAATTATGTGAAAGTATTTCCTAGGAACTCACATAAGGCTGGAACTGCTCTGTCATGGGGTATGTATACTCATCATATGACTTAATGTCACCAGATATTACTACCATCAACAGCACGAAAGTATTCCTGTTGCTCCAGATTCTTCCCAACAGTTGGGTAAACTGAACTTTCTAATGTTTGTCTCTACTTGATAGATAGTAGGCTTCCCAGATGGCTCAGTGTTAAAGAATCTGCTTGCAAATGCAGGAGATGCAAGAGACACGAGTTTGATTCCTGGTTTGGAAAGATTTCTTGGAGAAGGAAATGGCAACCCACTCCAGTATTCTTGCCTGGAAAAAATCCCATGGACAGAGGATCCTGGCAGCCTACAGCCCGTAGGATCTCAAAGAGTCGGACACAATTGAGCAACCGAGTGTGCTCACACACACACACACACACACACACACACACAGTGGGTATATAATAGGAGCTCATGATCATTTTAACTCACATTTATCCAACAATAAGTTGACTATTTTATATTACTCATGCCCAGAACTAAATTTTTAAAGACTATATTTTAGAACTGTTTTCAATTTGCAATAAAATTGAGGTAAAAATAAAGGGATTTCTTATATATTCTCTGCTCCCACTCATTCATAGCCTCTCCCCTTATCAACATCCCTTACCAGGGTGGTATGTTTGTTACACTGATGAACTTAAACCGACACTATCATTATCATCCAAAGTTCACAGATTTCATTATGGTTCACTTTTGGTTTTGTAATATTTATGGATTTGGACAAATGAATAATGACATATATCCGTCATTATGATATCAAGTAGGGTATTTTCATTGTCCTAAAAATTCTCTGTATTCTGCTTATTCATCTCTCCCCAGCCCCTTCCTTATCCTTGGGGAACCACTGATTTTTTCTCTGTCTCCATATTTTAGCCTTTTTCAGAATGTCAAATATTTGGAATTATACAGTATGTAGCTTTTTTTAATTCACTCACTTATTATTGAATTAAAAAGATATGCTCACTTATTATGGACTTCCCTGATAGTTCAGTTGGTAAAGAATCTGCCTGCAATGCAGAAGGCTCCAGTTCAACTCATGGGTCAGGGAGATCTGCTGGAGAAGAGATAGGTTACCCATTCCAGTATTCTTGGGCTTCCCCTGTGGCTCAGCTGGCAAAGAATCCTCCTGGAATGCAGGAGACCTGGGTTTGATCCCTGGGTTGAGAAGATCCCCTGGAGAAGGGAAAGGCTACCCACTCCAGAATTCTGGCCTGGAGAATTCCATTGACTGTATATTCCATGGGGCTGCAAAGAAATGGATGTGACTGAGTGACTTTCATTCACTTATTATTATTAATTTAAGGTTTCTCATGTCTTTTCATGGTTTCATATTACATTCATTTTAGTGCTGAATAATATTCCATTGTCTGGAGTATTATTATACACTTCATCTCTTAATTTACTGAAGGACATTTTAGCTATCGCCAACTTTTGGCAATTATGAATATATCTGCTATAAACATCCATGTGCAGATTTATTTATGGACAAAATTTTTCAACTCCTTTGAATAAATACCAAGGAGAGTAATTACAAGATCATATGGTGGAAGTGTGTGTGATTTTGTTTAAAACATTAAAAAAAAAAGACAAACAACTGTCTTGGAAAGTGGCTATAGCTATATACCATTCTGCATTCCTACTAGGTGTGAATGAGAGACTATATTTATGAGAGTGTGTTTATGGAATTTCTATTCTATTCTATCACTCTATTTGTCTATTATTTTACAAATACCACATAGTCTTGATTACTGCAGCTTTATAGTAAGTCTTGAAGTATGGTAGCATCAATCTTCCAACTCTGTTTTTGTCATTCAATATCGTATTGGCCATTCAAAGTCTTTTGCTTCTCTATATAAGTTTTTTAGAATCAGTTTGTCAGTATCTTGACACAAAATAACTTGCTGAGATTTTGATTGGGATTTCATTGAATTAAAAGAAAGTCGAAAATAACTGACTTTTTGGCAATATTGAGTCTTCCTACCCACTCCAGTGTCCTTGCCTGGGCTGCCGTCTATGGGGTCGCACAGAGTCGGACACGACTGAAGCGACTTAGCAGCAGCAGCAGCAGCATACATGAATAAGGGCTTCTTTGGTGGCTCGGCTTGTAAAGAATCTGCCTGCAATGCTGGAAACCTGCATTCCATCCCTGGGCTTCCCCTGGAGAAGGGAAGGGATACTCACTCCAGTATTCTGGAATGGAGAATTCCATGGATTGTATAGTCCATGGGGTCACAAAGAGTCAACGATCCCACCCCTCATTTATTTCTTTTTGCATCAGAATTTTGTAGTTTTCTGCACATAGATTTGACATGTATTTTGATATATTTACACATAAATATTTAATTTTACAGGTAAGTGCTAATATAAACAGTTTTTAATTTCAAATTATGTTTTTAATTTCAAATTCCATTTGTTCATGGTTGGTATAGGAAAAAACAACTGATTTTTGTACATTAACTTTGTATCTTACAACTTTGCTTATTAGTTCCATGAGGATTCTTTTTGTCAATTATTTTGGATTTTCTATTTGATAAACATGTCATCCATGAACAGAAACAGTTTCAAGTCTTCCTTGTACACACACACACATATACACACTTTTTTAGCAGACTACTTTTTTTTTTTTTTTTAACCTTTCTATTTGAAGCATAGTGATTTACAGTATTGAAGAAGGAAATGGCAACCCAGTCCAGTGTTCTTGTCTGGAGAATCCTAGGGACGGTGGAGCCTGGTGGGCTGCCGTCTATGGGGTCACACAGAGTCTTACACGACTGACGTGACTTAGCAGTAGCAGCAGCAGATTTACAGTATTGTGTTAGTTTCATGTGTAGAGCAAAGTGATGCAGTTATTTCTTCAGATTACATTCCATTATAGGTTATTACAAAATATTGGATATAATTTCTCATGCTTTACACTAAATCTTTGTTTCTTATCTATTTTAAGTATAGCAATTTGTATCTGTTAATCTCATACTCTAATTTGGAACAAACCAAGAGGGGACAAATTATCCCTTTGGCAACCATAAGTTTTTCTTCTATGTCTTTGAGTTTGTTTCTGCTTTATACTCAAATTCATTTGTATTATTTTTAGATTCCACATATAATTGACATCATATAGTAGTTGACTTTCTATGACTCACTTCACTAAGTATATAATATTCTCTAGTTCCATCCCTGTTGCTGTAAATGGCAGTATTTCATTGTTTTAAGTCTGAGTGATATTCCTTTACATGTATCTTTCCAATATTCATAGCAGCACTATTTATGACAATCAAGATATAATAGCAACCCAACTGCCCTTTAACAGCCTACTTTTTAATCAAAGTGACTAACATTATGCTGCTGCTGCTGCTGCTAAGTTGCTTCAGTCATGTTTGACTCTGCGCAACCCCATAGACGGCAGCCCACCAGGCTCTGTCGTCCCTGGGATTCTCCAGGCAAGAACACTGGAGTGGGTTGCCATTTCCTTCTCCAATGCATGAAAGTGAAAAGTGAAAGTGAAGTCACTGAGTCGTGTCCAACTCTCAGCGACCCCGTGGACTGCAGCCTTCCAGGCTCCTCCGTCCATGGGATTTTCCAGGCAAGAGTGCTGGAGTGGGGTGCCATTGCCTTCTCTGGACTAACATTATAAGGACTAATTATATTCATTTCTATAAATTTCCTATTTAATCTCTTCCATTCTTTTTATGTTAAATTTTCTGTTTTCTTTGTTATTAATTTTCAGTGTTACTGGTCAGAGCAGACTTCGATTACCATGACATTGAATGGCTTGCCGTGGAAACAAACAGAGATCATTCTGTCATTTTTGAGATCGCATCCAAGTACTTCATTTCAGACTGTTTTGTTGACCATGATGGCTACTCCATTTCTTCTAAGGTATTCCTGCTCACAATAGTAGATATAATGATCATCTAAGTTAAATACACCAATTCCAGTCCATTTTAGTTCACTGATTCCTAGAATGTCAATGTTCACTCTGGTCATCTCCTGTTTGACCACTTCCAATTTGCCTTGATTCATGGACCTAACATTCCAGGTTCCTATGCAATATTGCTCTTTACAGCATCAAACCCTGCTTCCATCACCAGTCCCATTCACAATTGGGTGTTGTTTTTGCTTTGGCTTCATCCCTTAATTCTTTCTGGAGTTATTTCTTCACTGATCTCCAGTAGCATATTGGGCTCCTACCCACCTGGGGAGTTCATCTTTCAGTGTCCTATCATTTTGCCTTTTCATACTGTTCATGGGCTCCTCAAGGCAATAATACTGAAGTGGTTTGCCATTCCCTTTTCCATTGGACCACATTCTGTCAGACCTCTCTACCACGACCCATCTTTGGTGGCCCCACATGGCATGGACTAGTTTCATTTAGTTAGACAAAGCTGTGGTCCGGGTGATCAGATTGGCTAGTTGTCTGTGATTGTAGTATCAGTCTGTTTGCCCTCTGATCCCCTCTCTCAGTGCCTACCATCTTACTTGGGTTTCTCTTATCTTGGACATGGGGTCTTGTTCATGAAACAACAGACTGGTTCCAAATAGGAAAAGGAGTATGTCAAGGCTGTATATTGTCACCCTGCTTATTTAACTTATATGCAGAGTAAATTATGAGAAACGCTGGGCTGGAGGAAGCACAAGTTGGAATCAAGATTGCTGGGAGAAATATCAATAACCTCAGATATGCAGATGACACCACCATTATGGCAGAAAGTGAAGAAGAACTAAAGAGCTTCTTGATGAAAGTGAAAGAGGAGAGTGGAAAAGTTGGCTTAAAGCTCAACATTCAGAAAACGAAGATCATGGCATCCGGTTCCATCACTTCATGGCAGATAGATGGGGAAACAGTGGAAACAGTGGCTGACTTTATTTTTCTGTGCTCCAAGATTGCTGCAGATGGTGATTGCAGCCATGAAATTAAAAGACACTTACTCCTTGGAAGGAAAGTTATGACCAGCCTAGACAGCATCTTAAAAAACAGAGACATTACTTTGCCAGCAAAAGTCTGTCTATCAAGGCTATGGTTTTTCCAGTGGTCATATATGGATGTGAGAGTTGGACTGTGAAGAAAGCTGAGCACTGAAGAATTGATGCTTTTGAAGTGTGGTGTTGGAGAAGACTCTTAAGAGTCCCGTGGACTGCAACGAGATCCAACCAGTCCATCCTAAAGGAGATCAGTCTTGCGCGTTCATTGGAAGGACTGATGTTGAAGCTGAAACTCCAATATTTTGGCCATCTGATGTGAAAAGCTGACTCATTTGAAAAGACCCTGATGCTGGAAAAGATTGAGGGCAGGAGAAGGGATGACATAGGATGAGATGGTTGGATGGCATCATCCACTCAATGGACATGGGTTTAGGTGGACTCCGGGAGTTAGTGATGGACAGGGAGACCTGTTCTGCTGCGGTTCATGGGATCGCAGATAGTCAGACACAACTGAGCGACTGAACTGAAATGAACTTGTTATTAATTTTAGGAACTACTGTAAATTTTAGACCTTATTTTTTATTTGTTTTAGGCACTGAAAATATGTTGTTCTGTGCTGTCAGTCAGCATAATCTTGTTTGTCATTTGTTGAAGAGAAATCTTAATTTCACATGTGTCTTTAGGCATTTTTAACAAAATGAAGATGATACTTTCAAGGTTAGTTTGACAGAAAAAGATAAAAACATTCTTCATATTCTTGATTTAAACATCACTTTTACCTGGCATAGAATTCAGTTCAGTTCAGTTGCTCAGTCATATCTGACTCTTTGCAACTCCATTCACTACAGCACGCCAGGCTTCCCTGTCCATCACCTACTCCTGGAGCTTGTTCAAACTCACATCCATGGAGTCAGTGATGCCTTCCAGCCATCTCATCCTCTGTTGTCTCTGGCATAGAGATCAGTTCAGTTCAGTCACTCAGTCGTGTCCGACTCTTTGCGACCCCATGAATCGCAGCACGCCAGGCCTCCCTGTCCATCACCAACTCCCGGAGTACACTCAGATTCACGTCCATCGAGTCAGTGATGCCATCCAGCCATCTCATCCTCGGTTGTCCCCTTCTCCTCCTGCCCCCAATCCCTCCCAGCATCAGAGTCTTTTCCAATGAGTCAACTCTTCGCATGAGGTGGCCAAAGTACTGGAGTTTCAGCTTTAGCATCATTCCTTCCAAAGAAACACCTTTAAATATAATACTTTTCTTCTATCTGGACTTACTAAAGGTCAAAACAGCTCATGTTGTCTCTGTTATACAGTCTATCAATAAGAAAAATGATTAAAGATAATGATTAACTGTTTAAAGTCTTGTAAAATTTTCATGACTAATCCAAACTTAATTATTAAGAAAAAGTGAATTAAAAAGATATAATACAAAAGCTTATGAATGAACTTTTCAACCATAATTATGTTTCATAGTATGTCAATTTAAAAATAATTTCCAAAAGCATTTTGAGTACTTTAAACTTCAAAGTTATACTGAATTAAGTTAATTGATGGATATGCACTCAGCACCTAGATCATTTTCAAATAAGATAAAATACTGAAACATCAATTATTGAACACAGTTTTGTCCACTTTTGGTTTCCTTTTACAGAAGAACCAAACATATTTGAATCTATTAACAAATGTGTTTTGGGCCATAGTGGAAAATTTGCTGCTAGAAAGAATATGATTCTAGAAATTACAAAGTGCATTTATAAATCTGCCAATTTACATAATGCTAGTTTAACAGGTGGTCCACACTTGCTTACTTTGTACTTTTCACTAGGAATAAAGGATTATAATAAGGGTTAAGAATCCTAATCGATAAGCATAATTAAAACTTGTTCGAAATAGCAAGGGTTAAAGGAAACAACTGTATATGAAACGTGGGTAAGGAAAGTAACAGGACTACTTATACCAGGATGAGAAAGAATAAAAAACATAAGGCAAAATATGAATGGATATTTAAAAAAAAAAAAAAGGTTGTGGAAGGTTTGTGGAAAAAAGAAAAATCCTGGGAAAAAAATCTTATGTGTGGTCAAGCTAAGTCTGGAATGGATACATTTGTTTTTAAATAATGATTTTTAATAACAAATGCACACTGGTACAAAATTATAAATTTGTTTTCTCTCTGCTAACGCAACACAGTTTTATTTGACTAGTGGTCCATACTTGATCAAAGATTATATAAATTGATTTTGTTGGTTTGTTTGCTTACCATTTGAATAATCCACCTAGAAAGCAAACAAACAAACATGACCCATAAACAATGAGAGCACAGAGCCAAGCTCTACTTAAAAGAATAAATAGACTAAATTTGTTTGCTCTGATAGAAAATTGCTAGATTTGTTGGCATTTACATATCCATTGTTTAATCTATGAAACTATTCTTCCATTGGTGTCGTGATTGCTGTAGCTTCTACTTCTTCAATAGCTATGCCCAAACCCATAATATAAAATACGTAAAATAAGTAGGAGTGAAACTTAATCAAGTCTATGAAAAACAGCATGAAAAATCATAAGATTTACAAAACAGCAACCTAAGTCAAAAGAAAGCCATCTTATTTCTAAGAAAAAGTTTTCCCACAAAATATGGTTGATTAAGCTATCTTTAGAAAGCAGAATCCACATTAAAGAGTTTTTAATTTTAGCCTTGAATGTTCCTTTCCAGTTGCCAAAAAAAACCAAAGTTATCCCTTTGGACTTTCTAACCATATGTTATTTTTTCCAATTTGATAATCTTCAAAATCTTTGAAAAACTTAAAAAAAACATTTCCCTTGATGATTCCATGGCATGTAAGGCTCTACTCAAATTTTAATTCTTTTTGAAATTGTGATATTTCTCTTAGGCAGGAACTCTGAAGAAAGAAAAATACTTATTGTCAAAACCCAATAAGGTCACATCCACATGATGTCAAAATAATAAACTGATTTTAAAAATACTGATGAAGTATCTGTCAACCTAGATTTCAGTGTCATAAACCCAGAAAAATATTAAGAGTATCTAGAAGATAACCTGACAGTTCCACAATTATTTCAAAAACTCTCAAGTACAGTAATTTGACTTGTTGTGAATTGCCTCAGAGGAAATAATCAGACACGGACAGCAAAATTGTAGCTTAATTTAATAAATGATATTCTAAAACTGGAATAATTCAACAATAAAATGAACTGACTCAAACAACAGGGAGCCTGTTACAAAAATTAAGCTAACCCTGGAATCTTGGCATTTAGACAGGGGAAGGAGAAGAAAATGATGATTGGAAAAGAAACAAAAATAGATATTTGGTAATTTTGTTTTCCAAAATACAGTGTTTTTTTTTTTTTTTATAACAGATAATGAGGTAGGAGGGATTGAGTCTCATTCAAAATCACATATAATGCTCTATTTTCTTTAATTCTGCTCCTGCTTTCTTCAAAAATATAAGATATCAAGTGCCCTATACTCTCTTCTTCCTTCTCCTCTAAGTAAATCCTATGTTTATAAAATAATCTGAAATTAAATGTACAAATGTAGTTCTTTATAAGTAAATGCAAGGATCAGTGGCTATAGCAAGAAGAGATAAGAAAGCCTTCTTCAGCCATCAATGCAAAGAAATAGAGGAAAATAACAGAATGGGAAAGACTAGAGATCTCTTCAAGAAAATTAGAGATACCAAGGGAACATTTCATGCAAAGATGGGCTCGATAAAGGACAGAAATGGTACGGACCTAACAGAAGCAGAAGATATTAAGAAGAGGTGGCAAGAATACACAGAAGAACTGTACAAAAAAGATCTTCACGATGC
>SJYT01032859.1:57117-70944 GCA_006410635.1 Cephalophus harveyi
TGGTCTCATCATTTCATGGGAAATAGATGGGGAAACAGTGGAAACAGTGTCAGACTTTATTTTTTTGGGCTCCAAAATCACTGCAGATGGTGACTGCAGCCTTGAAATTAGAAGACGCTTACTCCTTGGAAGAAAAGTTACGTCCAACTTCAATAGTATTTTCAAAAGCAGAGACATTACTTTGTCGACTAAGGTCCGTCTAGTCAAGGCTATGGTTTTTCCTATGGTCATGTATGGATGTGAGAGTTGGACTGTGAAGAAGGCTGAGCGCTGAAGAATTGATGCTTTTGAACTGTGGTGTTGGAGAAGACTCTTGAGAGTCCCTTGGACTGCAAGGAGATCCAACCAGTCCATTCTGAAGGAGATCAACCTTGGGATTTCTTTGGAAGGAATGATGCTAAAGCTGAAACTCCAGTACTTTTGCCACCTCATGCGAAGAGTTGACTCATTGGAAAAAACTCTGATGCTGGGAAGGATTGGGGGCAGGAGGAGAAGGGGACGACCGAGGATGAGATGGCTGGATGGCATCACGGACTCGATGGACGTGAGTCTGAGTGAACTCCAAGAGATGGTAATGAACAGGGAGGCCTGGCGTGCTGCGATTCATGGGGTTGCAAAGAGTCGGACACGACTGAGCGACTGAACTGAACTGATAAGTAAATGCATTTTAACCATGAAGAAAGTTTCACATTAGTTAAGATAATGCTATGTTAAAATTTCTGTAATTGTTTATTGAGATTATAGCAATTAGCAAAAATGCTCAGAAGTAAAGCTATCTGGCTATTTTCAGTCGCTCAGTCGTGGCCAACTCTTGGCCAACCAATGAACTGCAGCAGGACAGAGTACCTTCTCCTTCACTAGCTCCCCAGAGCTTGCTCAAACTCATGTCCGTTGAATCAGTGATATCATCCAACCATCTTGTCCTCTGTTGTCCCCTTCTTCTACTATCTTCTATCTTTCCCAGTATCACATTTTTTTCTAATGAGTCAGTTCTTTACATCAGTGGCCAAAATATTGGAGCTTCAGCTTCAGCATTAGTCCTTCCAATGAATATTCATGATTGATTTCCTTTAGGATTGACTGGTTTGATCTCCCTGCAGTCCAAGGGACTCTCAAGAGTCTTCTCCAACACCACAGTTCAGAAGCATCAATTCTTCGGAGCTCAGCCTTCTTTACAGTCCAACTCTCACATCCATATATGCCTACTGCAAAAACCATAGCTTTGACTATGTGGACCTTTGGTGTCTCTAGTTTTCTTGAGGATATCTCTAGTCTTTCCCTTTCTATTCTTTCCCTCTATTTCTTTGCATTTTTTACTTAGGAAGGCTTTCTTATCTCTTCTTGGAATTCTTTGGAACTCTGTGTTCAGATGGGTATGTCTTTCCCTTTCTCCTTTGCCTCTCACTTCTCTTTTATTCACAGCTATTTGTAAGGCCTCCTCAGACAATGATTTTGCCTTCATGCATTTCTTTTTCTGGGGACGGCTTTGATCACCATCTCCTGTACCATGTTCCGAATCTGCATCCATAGTTTTTCAGGCACTCTGTCTATCAGATCTAAACCCTTGAATCTATTTGTAACATGCAGTGTAAAGTTGTAAGGGATTTGATTTAGATCATACCCAAATAACCTAATGGTTTTCCCTACTTTCTATAATTTAAGTCTGAATTTTGCAGTAAGCATTTCATGATCTGAGCCAGTCAGCTCCTGGTCTTGTTTCTGTTGACTCTCTGAAGCTTCTCCATCTTCAGATGCAGAGAATATAATCAATCTGATTTTTTATTGACCATCTGGTGATATCCATATGCAGAGTCATCTCTTGTGTTGTTGGAAGACAGTGTTTCCTATCACCAGTGCATTCTCTTGGCAAAACTCTTTTAGCCTTTGACCTGCTTTGTTTTGTACTCCAAGGCCAAATTAGCCTGTTATTCCAGGTATCTCTTGACTTCCTATTTTTGAATTCCAGTCCCCTATGATGAAAAGGACATCTTTTTTTTTTGGTGTTAATTCTAAAAGGTTTTGTAGGTATTCATAGAACCATTCAACTTCACCTTCTTTGACATTAGTTGGGGCATAAACTTGGATTACTGAGACACTGAATGGTTTGCCTCAGAAATGAAAAGATATTCTGTTATTTTTGAGATTGTGCCCAAGTACTGCATTTTGGATTCTTTTGTTGACTATGAGAGCTACTTCATTTCTTCTAAAGGATTCTTGCTCACCATAGTAGATGTAATGGTCATCTGACTTAAAATCATCCATTCCAGTCCATTTTAGCTCATTGATTCTTAAAATGTTGATGTTCACTCTTGCCCTATCCTGTTTGGTCATTTCCAATTTTCCTTGATTCATGGACCTAATATTCCAGGTTCCTATGCAATATTGTTCTTCACAGCATAGGACTTTACTTTCACCACTAGACACATACACAATTGGGTGTCGTTTCCATTTTGACCAAGCCTCTTAATTTTTTCTTGAGCTATTTCTTGGCTTTTTTCCAAAAGCCAAGTATATTGGGCACCTATCAACTTGGGGAGTTCATCTTTCAGTGTCATATCTTTTTGCTTTTTGATATTGTTCATGGGGTTCTCAAGGCAAGAATGCTGAATTTGTTTGCCATTCCCTCTCCAGTGGACCACATTTCATCAGAACTCTTCACTATGACCCTTCCAACTTAGGTGACCCTACACAGCATGGCTCATAGTTTCATTAATAATAAAAGCTGCTGCTACTGCTGCTAAGTCACTTCAGTCATGTCCGACTCTGTGCGACCCCATAGACGGTAGCCCAAGAGGCTCCCCGGTCCCTGGGATTCTCCAGGCAAGAACACTGGAGCGGGTTGCCATTTCCTTCTCCAATGCATGAAAGTGAAAAGTGAAAGTGAAGTCGCTCAGTAAAGTGTCCGACTCCTAGTGAACCCATGGGCTGCAGCCTACCAGGCTCCTCCATCCATGGGATTTGCCAGGCAAGAGTACTGGAGTGGGGTGCCATTGCCTTCTCTGAATAATAAAAGCACAGTTCTAAAATATAACAGATTTTATCCCTGGTGAAATTGTATTCATCCTTGTTAGGGCATGTTTGCTTACTCCCTCCATAAGATATTTATGCACACACATACACATTCACACCCTATTTGCACAGAAATTCTGTTCTTTGTGTTTAATATATAGTTACCAAAATATCTGGACCAGAAGTGCCTGCTTAAATTCCTCAGTTTCATGGGTTCTTAAGGAATCAATATATACTATTAGTCCATATCTCTCAAACAGAAAGGCCCTAGTCCTGTCAGAATCTTCACAGTATCCATATTTAAGATCCAATATTGATTTTCAAATATTGTTGCTTCTAGAAAGCTTTATATGTAATCTTTGGTTTCCTTTGGATCAACAATGACTTGATGCTTAATGTGACTTTGGTTCCAGGAAATCTGACACTGGAAAATTAAAAAAAATACTATTTCATTTATATGAAGCAGTGTTGAGTCATCTTTGTCTAACTATTTTCTGGTGTTAAATTCTGACAATACACTTTTGCTTGGGTTCTCATAATATCATCCAGAAAGTGTAAAGGAACCAAATTTAGCTGAAGGGAGAGCTAATATGAGTTGTGATAATGGGCCTGAGTAGCTCTTATACACTTTAAAAATGTCATGTCTAAACAACCTGAACCTAGGGAAAGAACCTAGGGAAAAATCCAAAAGGCATGCAATCTAGGGGCAAGATTCAGGTTTGGGAATGTTAAAAATTGATGGGACAATCAAGGTCTGATTCAAGAACCCAATAAAAAAAAAAGCAAACCATCAAGCAAACAAAAAACAAAGCACATATTATAAATAAAGAACCTGTCCATAGGAAAGAACTTGAATAAATAGGTAAGTATACAGCACATAGACATTCTGGTGGCCCCCTAGTGGCTCAGAAGTTAAAGCGTCTGCCTGCAATGCAGGAGACCTGAGTTCGATTCTTGGGTTGGGAAGGTCCGCTGGAGAAGGAAATGGCAAACCACTCTATTATTCTTGCCGGGAGAATCCCATGGATGGAGGGGCCTGGTGGGCTACAGTCCACGGGGTCGCAAAGAGTCGGACACGACTGAGTGACTTCACTTTCACATAGACATTCAGCTGTGTGTGAGACGAGCATCTTCACAGTACTGGCTTAAGGGATTAAAGGGAACAGACATAAAGACTTGGATTTCTAAACAGCACAGGATTAAAAATAACAGGTATAAGATTTGACTCCCGCATGGGATACTCAGGGAAGACCCCCAGCAGACATTTCCAGTGTTCAATGCAGTTGTCTAGGAAGATCTGCTACTCAAATACTGTCACAATGTGAACTAATCACCACCTCTGGTTCCCAGAGTGGAAGATTAGTCTTCCAGGACCTGAGTACTACTTGGACAGGCACAACATGGATATGTACTAAGGAAAGAATTTCTGTTCTCTCTGTGCTACTTTACTGAGAAGATTTTTTCAAAATATTTATAAAATTATTTACATATGTATTATTATAAAACATATTTTTGCTTAGCATAATGAAAGTAACTATAGTTTAATTAATCTTTTAATTTGTAGTAATAGCTTGTATAATCAACCTCATATAATCATAGGGAAGAAAGCTTAAGCTTTGTCAGGAGACCTTCCTTTGTGTTCACCAGATTTATGGAAAGAATAAAATTTTTGTTGACTAGCATTTCTTCCCTTCCTTTAGCTAAGGGAAGTTGAAACTACTCAATAGCTAAGGATCTTTTGATTTTTATTCAGTCATAAAATTACTGAAACACTGATTTAGTTATTTTTTCTCAAGACATAAACAATGTTGCCATGGTTATGCTTTTACTTTTTTAAGCATTATCTAAATTACTATCTATTCATAATAAGTAATGGTCAGGAGCCTCTAACCCTTAATGTTTTAGGATATATAAATCAAAATAACACTGCAGGAGGAATATTTTGAAGTTGGAATTGAAAAATCTGGAAATATCACTGGTTAAAAATGGACAAAAAAGAAAAAGAAACACTATGAATTAAGCTTATTTTAAAAAATAAATAAACACGTATGTTTTTTCTTGACTTCCTTGGTTGTCATGACTTTGGCTTCAGAACAGTCACTTATAAGCATAAATTTGTTGCCCTGATGTCACTCTTGCTCCAAAATTATATGAGGCCAGTGTTGTCTAGGTGGACCTGAAAGGGAGATAATGAAAGCTGAATCCAAATAATCTTCTTTGCATTTTGTTGTTGTCAGTTCTATTCTCAGGAGATGGTTTAGGGAGCTGCAATCACTGTGATTCTTATTTCTATTAATGAGGTTTTTCTCCCTTTACTCAGAATCAATATTTTAGAGTGACCTTGGTATCTCTTTCTTGCCCCTCTCTCCATATGCTAGCAAGTATTATTTTTGATTTTTCATCAATAATCTCTCTCATAAATGTCCCTCTTTCTCTCCACATCAAACAGCAGACATAATAATAAAATATATTAATGATCAGCTATTGAGCATATTGTTAAGTAATTCACACATGTTTTCTCAACGAATCATCACTTCTGCATTTTATTAGTAAGGAAAATGAAGCTCAGAATATTTAAACAAATTGCAACAAATCACATGGCAAGAAAGTAAATTAGAATTTGAAACAAGGAAAGCCTGGGCTTTCAAGCACTATTTCACACTTCCTCCTTCTAGGTCTAAGCTTCTGCAGACACTTCCTGGCTTAAATTTTCCTCAATAATGCCACTTGATTCAATTTTCATGTTTTATCCGTGTCAGTCTCCTTTATAAATTTGTTGTTGTTCAGTCGTTCAGTCGTGTCCAATGTTGTGATCACACTGACTGCAGCACACTAGGCTTCCCTGTCCTTCACTGTCTCCCAGAGTTTGTGCAAAATCATGTCAATTGAGTTGGTGATGCCATCCAACCATCTCATCATCTGTCACACCCTTCTCCTGCCTCAATCTTTCCTAGCATCATGGTCTTTTCCAATGAGTCAGTTCTTCACATCCTGTGGCCACAGTATTGGAGCTTCAGCTTCAGCATCAGTCCTGCCAGTAAATATTCAGAGTTGATTTCCTTTAGGGTTGGCTGGTTTGATCCCTTTGCTCATTGCCGTTTACTGTAGTGATTTAGATCTGGGCTCTAGCAGGTGACCTACCGGATTAAGGTACATCAAAACCCTTAATGTCCTCTTTGTTGGATTTTATGCTCTTCATGGTTAAGACTAAGTCTTACTGATCCACAAATCTGTGATAAGTCCTGGTTCACAGTTTAAGTGAACAGAGGTGACCGTTTTTTCTTTTGTCCTTGCAACATTTTTTTGTTGTTGTTTTAAGCATAGTTTTTATAAGGTTGTATTAGTTTGTGGTGTACAGCCAATTGATTCAGTTATAAATATATATATACATGCTGCTGTTTTATGTTTTCTTTTCCATTATGGTATATTATAGGATATTGAATATAGTTCCCTGTGCTATACAGTAGGACCTTATTGTTTATCTATTTTATATATAGTAGTTTTAATCTGCTAATACCAAACTCCTAATTTATCCCTTTCCCAACCTATTTCCCCTTTGGTAACCATAATTTTGTTTTCTATGTCTGTTTCTGTTTTGTATATAAGTTCGAGTTGCATTTTAGATTCCACTTATAAGAAATTTCATATCATGAGATAATAGTATCAGGCTCTTTGTTATTTGGTATAAGAGAAAAATACAAATAACAAATATACAATGATCTGATAAAATAATCACAAAGACATAAAGTAAGATTGATCTCCAATTTTGTTGTGAAGGAATATAGTTTGTTGGGTAACTTAATGAGTCCCTGTCTCCTAATCAAGATCATCATTCGAGCAGGATCTTATCCATCGGAACACCTATATTCTAGAAGCACCCTCTCATTCTAACTTTTACTCCATGGCACTCATTTAGTCTATGATTTATGTGTGTGCATGCTCAGTCACTTCAGTTGTATCCAACGCTTTGTGATCCTATGCACTGTAGCCGGCCAGGCTCCTTTGTCCATGAAATTCTCCAGGCAAGAATACTGGAGTCGGTTTCTATGCCCTCCTCCAGAGGATCTTCCCAACCCAGGGATCAAACCAAGGTCTCCTGTATTTCAGGTGGATTCTTTACCCACTGAGCCACCAGTGAAATTGTAACTGTCTACAAAAGACTTAAGAAGGCTCATTTAAATCTGATTATGACTTCTGCTGCTGCTGCTGCTAAGTTGCTTCAGTCATGTCTGACTCTATGCGACCCCATAGACGGCAGCCCAACAGGCTCTGCCATCCCTGGGATTCTCCAGGCAAGAACACTGGAGTGGGTTGCCATTTCCTTCTCCAATGAGTGAAAGTGAAAAGTGAAAGTGAAGTCGTTCAGTTGTGTCCAACTAGTAGTGACCCCATGGACTGCAGCCTACCAGGCTCCTCTGTCCATGAGATTTTCTAGGCAAGAGTACTGGAGTGGCTTGCCATTGCCTTCTCCAGGATTATGATTTCTAGAATCTTCTAAATCATAAAATCTATTTGAAGTGTTTCAGAATCTTTATTTTTTGGGTTCTGTTGATAAAGAAGGAAATGTCTTATCCTTTGCTACAACAAAATTAAAAACTCCACTCAAGAACCAAGGGTCATGTATACAGTCCTGTTTCACAGATTTATCTGTGCTATTGTTAAAATTTCTTGATACTGAGAAACACTATAATGTGAAATCTGGATAGCATACTTCTCTCACAAAGTATAAGATGAATTATTTTGTAAGGAAAGTCTACTTTATATTTAAGAATGCATGACTGTTCTAGGAATCTTACAAATGGTGAAATAATATTAATCTGCAAGTATGGGGATGTGAATATTTTTGCAGAGTACTTAAATCCAGGATGCTGAAACTAGACTGCTTCAACTAAAATCACCAATTATCATTTAAAATTTGTATGACATTGAAAAACATACTTAATATCTCTGTTCCTCCATCTGTAATACAGAACTAATAATATTACTCACATGATAAAATTGTTTTGAAGATTCATGAAGAATTAATTGTGAGCAATTTCTCCAAACACATAAAAAGTAGGCAATAGAATAAACATTATACGTTGTTTGCTTTTGTTCTTACTAAAAAGTATCGCCATGTTGTAAGCTTGACTCTACACAGAGTGAATGAGGCTTAGACTTCCAACAGGATTTTCAAGGATTAAAAAAAAAAAAATTCTGCCTTCTATAACTAGGGCAAGTATAATGGATTGGTTAATTTAAGTTGTACAAACGAAGCATCAGAAATAAAGGAAAGATCTGGCTCACAGAGAAGACTAAGTGTGAAGTGTCATAAGGGAGGAATCATTTATTTAAATCATTTATTTAAATATATATGTATACATACATATATACACATACATGTATGCACACATGTATATGTATATACATATATACAGGGAGAGGGCCTCTCTGGTGGCTCAGCGGTAAACAACCCACCTGGCAATGCAGGAGACCAAGGTTCTACCCCTGGGTTGGGAAGATTCCTTGGAGAAGGAAATGGCAACCCACTCTAGTATTCTTGCCTGGGAAATTCCATGGACAGAGAAGCCTGGAGAGCTACAGTCCAAGCGGTCTCAAAGAGCTGGCACGTCTTAGCAACTAAACAACAGCAATAATATATAGAAAGAGAACCAAAAATGTGCCAAATTTTATATAAAATTCTATGAAACTCTGTATTAATCGTTAAACCATCCACCTTTGCATACTCAAGGAAAATAAATTCCCCTCCTAGAGAAAGACAAGCAAGGAACCAATTGTACAAGTATCCTAAATAAGTAAATGCAAAATCTATAGAAAATGAAGGCCTAATATTTTCAAGGAAAGAATGATTTGCAGGAAAAGTGACATTATCTATGTAAACTAATGCTTGAGAGTCACTTTGTCATACAAACAAAAGGGATAGAAGGCAATGGCACCTCACTCCAGTACTCTTGCCTAGAAAATCCCTTGGACAGAGAAGCCTGGTAGACTGCAGTCCATGGGGTCGCTAAGAGTCGGACATGACTGAGCAACTTCACTTTCACTTTTCACTTTCATGCACTGGAGAAGGAAATGGCAACCCACTCCAGTGTTCTTGCCTGGAGAATCCCAGGGATGGGGGAGCCTGGTGGGCTGGCGTCTATGGGGTCGCACAGAGTCAGACACGACTGAAGCGACTTAGCAGCAGCAGCAGTATGCATAGGGAAAACAGGAAGAAAAGGCAAAAGATCTGGAGATTCAAAAACAGTTCAGTTTAGTTAACATGTAATATTAATATATGAAATAGGATGGATAGAATTCAAGGACTTTAGGAGGAGAGACTGAAACTAGAAACTGGGCTTTATTATTAGAGAGCTTATATTGAAGAAGTTTCTTCTTAATTCTGCCTGAGAATTGTAAGAAAAGGGCTGATATTCTCAGAGTTCACAAGCTAGTGGGTGAGGGATGAGAACAGAGCCTGGAGTTCTAGAGTGGCTGCTCTCCAAATGTGGTCCCTGGACCAGAGGTATCAGCAACACTTGGAAACTTGTTAGAAAT
This sequence comes from Cephalophus harveyi, assembly GCA_006410635.1. Taxonomy (NCBI): domain Eukaryota; kingdom Metazoa; phylum Chordata; class Mammalia; order Artiodactyla; family Bovidae; genus Cephalophus; species Cephalophus harveyi. The sequence continues at coordinate 66,664 of SJYT01032859.1, forward strand.
GCAAACTCTCAGTCTCTACTTCAGAAATCCTGAATCAGAAACTCTGGGTCAGAGCCAAGTGGGTTCTATCCCTGGGTTGGGAAGATCCCCTGGAGGAGGGCAAGGCATCCTGCTCCAGAATTCTTGCCTGGGGAATCCACATGGACAGAGGAGCCTGGTGGGCTACAGGATCGCAAAGAGTCAGATATGACTGAGCAACTAAGCACAGCACAGCACAGTGCATGAATGAATCTCCAGTTCCATCTCCTCCTAGCCCTGTTATTCTACCTAATAACCACAACATCACTGTGATGTGAGTATCATCTGCCGGGTGCTCTGATGACTCACTATACCACACCTGGGGTTGGAAATCTTGCCACTGAATTTGAAAGCTAGAATGAAACAGGTTGTTCCTTCTAAAATACAAAGTGCTCAGTTATCTTCATGTGATTCAACAGAGAGCAATAAAGTGTACAGAAAGCCAATGGGACATCATATTTCTCTAAAGGGACATATATTAAATATTTTAGTGTTTTCAGTCCATAAAATTTCTGTTGCAACCACTGGATTCTATAATTGTACCACAAAAGCAGCCAAAGATAATATATAAACAAATATACACAGTTGTGTTTCAATAAAACTTTATCTATAAAGACAGATATTAGGCAGACTTAGCCCCAGGACTGTACTTTGTCTGTCTCCAGGTATAGACAAGGTCTTTGATGCCGATATACCTGAGTGATTCTGACACTGTAGCAAGAGGTATTATCAACATATTGCTATTCATGCTTCAAATGAATACTGAAATAAGCAGAAGTCTTTGAGACTAGTGTACTGATTGTGAAAACATATATTTGAAATCTAGATTGCTTGATTTTGTATCCAGTTTTTCTATTATTATATGCCCTTGGCCAGCAGCTATTCTCTAACCTCAGTTTTCCTGTCTATAGACTAAGAAAATACCATGTACCCCTATTTCAAGATTTTTGCAAAAATAATATATCTTAAACACAGAAGTGATTGGAACATGGTAACAACTCAAGGGGAGGAGTGCTGGAAAAGAAATTAAAGATCAAGTGATTTGCTCAAGTTTCAACAATTTTTGACTGATGATATTCCATGTAACCACCATAATGGTTTTCCATCATAAAATGGTCCAATCATGTCCTACAGTTTCAGAGGTGAGAGAAATGTGTTTGCCCTTTTTTGTGTATGTGTGTGTGTGTGTGTGACATATACAATTGGATCTATTCTAGAAATACAGTTGTACTGATGGATAAAGATATCAGTTTAATCACTTGCAACCATGTGCTACAACATTGCACTGTCTTTCTAGCTAACAATGTCAGGCAGGATATCCTTTTGCTTTTTTACCATCTGCTTTCTCTCTGGCTAAGGATATATCCCTGTGTTTCAATCATTTAATGGAACTTAATGGAACTTAATGGAACCTGGGTTGGAACAAACAAAATTGCTGACTCTCCATGGAGTCAACAAACTGTATGCATTGTTCTGCTCCTGTCATTACAATTGCTCAGAATTCACTATGTAGTTCCTTTGTAATCTGACCTTTCAAGATATGTGCTGATAGATATCGATTTCAGGTAGATTTCTGGGAACAGGGTAATATGTTACAGTGTGTGCATAGTCATATTATAAAAGGTAAGGTGCAATTAAGCCAGACAGAGCTGCCAATTTATTGCCCAATGCAGTTGACATGTTACATGCAACATATCTGATGCAAGAGTGGAGTGAAAGATAAGAAGACCTGCTGCTTACTGTTAAATGGAAGAAAAGCATCTCTATTCACATAAGCTCATTCCATAACATTTTTATAAAGTGTTTTATAGAATCATCAACTATTGAGTTACCAGAGATCTAGCCTTATAAATAACTGCAAAGCAGGTCATATACCTACCTGTCTGTATTTTTCCCATTAAACTATGCCATCATACATATCTAATGTATGTACATACATATTCAGTATAAGAATAATTTCAAACATTATTAATCTTTCACTGAATTATGTCCACAAAACATCTAAATAAGTGAATTATTCAAAATCATTTTATATGTGCAAAGTTGTTTAGTGTCATAACAATAACCTTTTGACCCTAAATTAGTGCTTATCCTCTACATGTAATAATTGAATTATGTTGTTTCAGAACCTTATGCTCCAAGACTAAGCTATCACCCTTAGGAAGGAGATGGAAGTTTCCTCCAGAACAAAAAGATTACTATTGAGCTGACTTATCTGCCTGCTCTTAAGAAAATTATATTGGATAGTTTCTTTATTTTAATGCTGCTATTTTACAGTAAGAGAAAGGATACTAAAGTTGAAATTTACTTAATGCCACAAAACCCAGACCCTATTAGGCCTTGAAATTTATGTTACTGTTGTTTAGTCTCCAAGTTGTGTCCAGATCTTTTGTGACCCATAGACTGTAGCCCTCCTGGCTCTTCCATCCATGGGATTTCCCAGGCAAGAATACTGGAGTGGGTGGCCATTTCCTTCTCCAGGGGAACTTCCCAACCTAGGGATCAAACCCACGTCAATTGTGTATCCTCCACTGGCAGGTGCGTTCTTTACCACTGAGCCACCTATGAAGCCCTTGGAATTTATACTTGCCAGAAAAGAAAAGACCCAGGAGATGTCATGGAATATGTGAAGAATATCCTTTTCCAGAGCAGAGATTTGAAGGATGATGAAAGAGAGGCTGGCACACAGCATTGGGCATGTCTCCCAACAACATGGAATATATGAAGAATCTCCTTTTCCAGGACAGAGTTCTGAGGGAAGAAAGACAGGCTGGCATATATCTTTGAGTATGTTCCTGTTCCCCTTGGGAAAGGGGAAAGGAAGATCCACATGGCTGTGGGAAATCTGAGGCTACTGCAGAGCAAAGCACCCAAGTCTTAAGAGAAAGCCTGCAAATGATTGTTCTAAGGAGGTGAGGGGCAGTGGCATGGGCTCTAGATGTGAAATGTCAGCAGACATGAGTCTGATGCTTTTTCCCTGTCTTCTTCTCAGCTGCCTGGGGAGTGTGGGGCCCCAGGTGTCCCTGCTTGCTGTGGGAATACCAAGCTGAGGCTGATGTCTGTGGTATATGGAGGAAAAAATTTCTTCTACCTTTTTTATATCTCTGGATGTTTCCAAGAACTAACCTGATACAATCATGAACTCCTTATTGCCACATTCAGACTTAAAATGAAGAAAGTGGAAAAACCACTAGACCATTCAGGTATGACCTAAATCAAATCCCTTATGACTATACAGTGGAAGTGAGAAATAGATTTAAGGGACTAGATCTGATAGACAGAGTGCCTGATGAACTATGGATGTAGGTTCATGACATTGTAAAGGAGAAAGGGATCAGGACCATCTCCAAGAAAAAGAAATGCAAAAAGGAAAAATGGCTGTCTGAGGAGGCCTTACAAATATGTGTGAAAAGAAGAGAAGTAAAAAGCAAAGGAGAAGAGGAAAGATATAAGCATCTGAACGTAGAGTTCCAAAGAATAGCAAGGAGAGATAAGAAAGTCTTCCTCAGCAATTAATGCAAAGAAATAAAGGAAAACAATAGAATGGGAAAGACTAGAGATCTCTTCCAGAAAATAAGAGATACCAAGGGAACATTTTATGCAAAGTTGGGCTCAATAAAGGACAGAAATGGTATGGACCTAACAGAAGCAGAATATATTAAGAACAGGTGGCAAGAATACACAGAACTGTACAAACGAGATCTTCATGGACCTGATAATCATGATGATGTGATCACTCACCTAGAGCCAGACATCCTCAAGTGCAAAGTCAGGTGGGCCTTAGGAAGCATCACTAAGAACAAAGCTAGTGGAGGTGATGGAATTCCAGTTGAGCTATTTCAAATCCTAAAAGATGATGTTGTGAAAGTGCTGCAGTCAATATGTCAGCAGATTTGGAAAACTCAGCAGTGGCCACAGGACTGGAAAAGGTCAGTTTTCATTCCAATTCCAAAGAAAGGCAATGCCAAAGAATGCTCAAACTACCACACAATTGCACTCACCTCACACACTAGGAAAGTAATGCAAAAATCCTCCAAGCCAGGCTTCAGCAATACGTGAACCGTGAACTTCCAGAAGTTCAAGCTGGTTTTAGAAAAGGCAGAGGAACCAGAGGTCAAATTGCCAACATCTGTTGGATCATGGAAAAAGCAAGAGAGTTCCAGAAAAACATCTATCTCTGCTTTATTGACTATGCCAAAGCCTTTGACTGTGTGGATCACAATAAACTGTGGAAAATTCTGAAAGAGATGGGAATACCAGACC
>SJYT01032864.1:0-57157 GCA_006410635.1 Cephalophus harveyi
ATTATTTATATATATTTGCAAGAGCTTTTCTACTATGCTTGATAAAGACTTGAGAAAGGACATAAAAAATAAAAAAAAAAGAAGAGATGGAGAATTGGAAAACATAAACTAAATGAAATGAGAGCACTGAACAGGAAATAGAAAACATGAAACAAGCTAGATAAAAGTAAAAGACCTCATATAGTCCAGTTGTTTCTAAACACAGCTGCTCATTAGAAACATATCTGGAGCCCTGGCAAAAAAAAAAAAAGCAATACCTGGGCATTTGTATTTTTCAAAAACTTCCAAGATAATTCTGATATACATCTGGATTTTAAAAAGTGATTACAGGTTTTCTATTAAATGTAGTTTTGGTGATATAGAATTCTACTATGTTTCTGTTGACTAATCATGATAGAACAGTATTAATAGTTACATAATCACAATAGTGAAAGATGTTTATCAGTTTTCACAATCAATAGCCAAACAAAAAATAGAAGATAATTACAGTTGCAAGCCATAATGGGAACATGATTAACCTAACAGTATAAAATAATTACATACAATTTGGGGGAGTGGTCAAGCAGAGTAATGTGGTAAGTGGAAATGCATACATGCAGATGTTTTCATCTGCTTGGCCAGTCTGTGTCTTTTGGTTGGTGCCTTTAATCTATTTACATTTAAGGTAATTATTGATATGTATGATCCTATTATCATTTTCTTAATTGCTTTGGGTTTATTTTTTGTAGGTAGGTCTTTACCTTCTCTTGTTTCCTGCCTAGAGAAGTTCCTTTAGCATTTGTTGTAAAGCTGATCTGGTGGTGCTGAATTCTCTTAACTTTTGCTTGTCTGAAAATCTTTTGATTTCTCCATCAAATCTGAATGAGAGTGTTGCTGGGTAGAGTATTCTTGGTTGTAGGTTCTTCCCTTTCATCACTTCAAATGTATCATGCCATTCTCTTCTGGCTTATAGTGTTTCTGTTGAGAATTCAGCTGATAGCCTGATGGGAGTTCCCTTGTATGTTATGTGTTTTTTATCCCTTGTTGCTTTTAATATTTATCTCTCTTTAATTTTTGTCAGTTTGATTGCTATGTGTCTTGGTGTGTTCCTCCTCAGGTTTATCCTGCCTGGGACTCTCTGTGGTTCCTGGACTTGATTGACTCTTTCCTTTCCCATGTTAAAGAAGTTTTCAGCTATTATGTCTTTGAATATTTTCTAAGGTCCTTTCTTTTTTCTCCTTCTGAGACCCCTATAATGTGCATGTTGGTGCACTTAAATATTGTCCCAGAGGTCTCTTAGGCTGTTTTCATCTGTTCTGCAGCAGTGATTTCCACCATTCTGTCTCCAGGTCATTTATCTGTTCTTCTGCCTCAGTTATTCTGGTGTTGATCCCTTTTCATATATTACTCATCTCTGTTGGCTTGTTCTTTAGTTCTTCTAGGTCTTTGGTAAACTTTTCTTGCATCTTCTCAATCTTTGCCTCCATTCTTTTTCCAAGATCCTGAATCATCTTCACTAGGATTATTCTCAATTCTTTTTCTTTAAGATTGCCTATCACCATATCTTTCAGTTGTTTTTCTGGCATTTTATTTTGTCCCTTCATCTGGGACATAACTTTTTGCTTTTTCATGCTGTTAACTTTCTGTAATGTGGTTTTTGTTTTAGTCACTGTGAAACTGTGGTTCTTCTTGCTTCTGCCCTCTGATGGAGGAGGCTAAGAGGCTTGTGTAAGCTTCCTGATGGGAGGGACTGGTGGTGGGAAAAACTGGGTCTTGCTCTGGTGGGCAGGGCCTTGCTCGGTAAAGCTTTAATTCAATCATCTGCTGATGGGTGGGGTGGCACTCCCTCCTTGGTAGTTTTTTGGCCTGAGGTGACCCAGCCCACTCTTTGCAACCATGGGGTTGCAAAGAGTCAGACATGACTGAGCGACTGAACTGAACTGAACTGAACTGACTCAGCCCTTGGTCAGGTTAATAGTAATCTCCAAGAGTGTTGGTAGCTCAGACGGTAAAGAATCTGCCTGCAAGGTAGGAGACCCAGGTTTGATCCCTGGGTTGGGAAGATTCCCTGGAGAAGGGCATGGCAACACACTCCAGTATTCTTGCCTGGAGAATTCCATGGACAAAGGAGCACGGCAGGCCCCAGTCCATGGGTTCACAAAGAGTCAGACACAACTGAGCGACTAACACACACACACACCAAGAGCATGTATACCAAGGGGGACCTTCCCAGTCTAGGGCCCTGTCCCTAGTGAGCCCCTGCCAACTCACACCTCCACAGGAGACCTTCCACCACTAGCAGGTAGTTTGGGTTCAGTCTCTTGTGGAGTCACTGCTCCTTTCCTCTGAGTCTTGGTGCATGCAGGGTTTTGTTGTGCCCTCCAAGACTGGAGTTTCTGTTTCCCGCAGTCCTGTGGAAGTTTTGTAATCAAATCTCACTGGGCTTCATGGTCAGATTCCTTGGGAATTCCCAGTCCCTTTGTCAGATCAGTATTCTTGCCTGGAGAATCCCATGGACGGAGGAGCCTGGTAGGCTACAGTCCACGGGGTTGCAAAGAGTCGGACACGACTGAGCGACTTCACTTCACTTGTCAGATCCCCAGGCTGTGAAGCCTGCTGTGGGGTTCAGAACCTTCACAACGGTGGGAGAACTCCTTTGGAACTTTGCTCTCCAGTTTGTGGGTCACCCACCTGGTGGGTATGGGATTTTATTTTATTGTGATTGTGCCCCTTCTACCATCTTGCTGAGGCTTCTTCTTTGTCTTTGGACACGGGGTTTCTTTTTTTGGTAGGTTCCAGCATCCTCCTGTCAATGGGTGTTCAGCAGCTAGATGTGATGTTGGTGCTCTCGCAGGAGAAGATGAGCACATGTCTTTCTGCTCTGCCATCTTGAACCAGAAGCCCAAAGCAATCTTGAGAAATAAAAATAGAGCTAGAGGAATCAGTCTCCCTGACTTCAGATTATCCAACAAAGCTATAGAAATCAAAAGAGTTTGGCACAAAACTGGCACAAAAACAGAAATAGAGATGAATGGAACAGAATTTTTAAAAGCCCAGAAATAAACCCATGAACCTATGCATAATTAATCTATGACAAAGGAGGCGCGAATATACAATATAATCTTTTCAATAAGTGGTTCTAGGAAAACTAGATAGCTACTTGTAAAAGAATGAAATTAGAACACTCTCTAAAACTATACACAAAAATAAACTCAAAATGCATTAAAGACCTAAATATAAAACTGGATACTTTAAAACTCTTAGAGCATAACATAAGCAGAACACTTTCAGACATATACCACAGCAATATCTTTTTGGATCCACCTCCTAGAGTAGTGAAATTAAAAGCAAAAATAAACAAATGGGGTCTGATTAAACTTAAAAGCTTTTGCACAGTGAAGGAAACCATCAACAAAATGATAAACAGCCCACAGAATGGGAGAAGACATTTGCAAATGAAGTGACCGGTAAGAGATTAATCCCCCAAATATAAAAACAGCTCATGCAGCTCAATATCAAAACAACAAACAACTCAAAATACAGGCATAAGAGACTTTCTGGGGTGGTCCAGTGGCTAAGAATCCATCTGCCAATGCAGGGAACACTGGTTCAGTCCCTGACCTGGGAAGATTCTACATGCTGTGGGCAACTAAGCCTGTGTGCCACCACTTAAAAGCACGCACCCTCTAGAGCCTGAGGTCTGAAACAAGAGAAGCCGCTGCAGTGAGAAGCACACACATCACAACTGGGAGCAGCTCCCACCTGCTGCAATAGAGAAAGCCCGCATGCAGCCAGGAAGACCCAGTGCAGCCAAAAATAAAAATAAAAACTTTTAAATGGGCAGAAGATCTAAATAGACATTTCCCTAAAGAAGACATACAGATGGCCAAAAAGCACATTAAAAGGTGCTCACTAAGTCTTAAAGAAATGCACATCAAAACCACATTATGATATCACCTCACTGGTCAGAGTAGCCATCAAACACTCCACAAGCAATAAACACTGCGGAGAGCGAGGAGAAAAAGGAACCTGCCTACATTGTTGGAGGGACATAAACTGGTACAACCATTATGGAGAACAGTATGGAGGTTCCATAAAAACACTAAATATAGAACTCCCATATGATTTAGCAATCCCACTCTTGGGCATATACTGGAGAAAATAATTTGAAAAGACACAAGCACTTGCACTCCAGTGTTCACTGGAGCACTGTTTACACCAGCCAAGACATGGCAGCTGCCTAACTGCTCATCAAGAGAGGAATGGGTGAAGATGCGGTACATCTACACAATAGAATATTATTGTTGTTGTTTGGTCACCCAGTCGTGTCCAACTCTTTGAGACCCCGTGAACTGCAGCACACCAGTCCTTCCTTTCCTTTACCATCTCCCGAAGTTTGCCCAAGTTCATGTCCATTGCACTGGTGAAGCCATCCAGCCATCTCATCCTCTGATGCCCTCTTCTTCTTCTGCCCTTAATCTTTCCCAACATCAGGAACTTTTCCAATGAATCAGCTGTTCTCATCAGATGACAAAAACAATGGAGATTCAGCTTCATCATCCATTCAGTAATGGAATATTACTCAGCCATAAAAAAAATTACATTTGCAGCAATATGAATGTACCTAAAGATGGAAGAAAAGTTATGTCCAACCTAGAAAGATAGTCATACTGAGTGAAATAAGTCAGACAGAGGAAGACAAACATCATATTATTTGTGGAATCTAAAAAAAAAAGAAAATTACAAAAACTTACACATGCTATATGAAAATCTGTTAAACTTTACATCCCACATTTTCTTTTTTAGGATTCACTTTTCTTCTTGTTGAAGTAGTTCTTTCAGTGGGAGTCTGTGATTACTAAGGTTTCTGAGATATTTCATGCCTAAAGATGTCTTTCCCTTTACTCTGGAATAATAGTCTCATTGGGCATAGAATGTTATATTTAACATTGTTTTATTTCACTATTTTGATGATTTTATTCCATTGTTTTTTGGACCTGCTGTTAAATATGAGAAAGTCTGGTATCAATCTGATTCTGATTTCTTGTTAAGTAATCTATTTTACCTCTTTGGTAGCTTTTAATATTTCCTTTTCTAGTTCTCAAGTTTGGCTTTTAAATCTATTTTCTCCCTCATTTTCTGTGTTTAGAGAAGAAAGAGGAGGTTTCAGCAATTGTTTCCCCTGCTCTCTTGACCCAGAACTTGGCTCTTGCATTATTAAATGGAATGAATTTGTTTTTGATGACACATACTCATCATTTTGAATTGTCTATTTTTATATGATGCTGCAGAAGCCTGATTAATATTAATAAATGGTATCTTTTTAGTTCTTGGGTCTTCTTTTAGAGATTTCGCCCTTCTCTTCTTTCCAGCTATCAGCTGCCACTTCACTCTAACGTCCATATAACTAGCCATAGCAATCTTCTACATGTTGCTTGGCCTCTTCACTTCTCCCAGTCAGTTCAGAATGATTTCTTCTACCTTATTGTATAGAACAATTGTGTTCTCTCTAGCCCTGCCTCCAAACTCAGCTTGTGACTTCACTTTGAAAACTTACAGTATTATTCACATGCTCTAGTACACAATGGGATATCTCTTTTGACTTTTCTTTTTTCTAGCAGTTCAACAAACAGAAAGAAATGGTATAGAAATTTCTTCCCTTGTTGATATAAATCATGCCACTGTATTAGTGGGATTTGTGTCTGAGTCCTAATAATAAAGGCCCGAATTAGAGGGCTTAATCAAATAAATGCTTTTCTACTCCCACATAAATAAACCTCACAGTAGGAAGTTTGAAGCTAAAATTGTAGTTCTCCAGTCATCAGGGATCCAAGCACTTTCTATTTTTTCTGTTTGGCTTTCCTTATCAGAAAACTTTCAAACTCCCTTCATTGTCTCTTTGTGGTCTCAAGATGGTTGCTAGATCTCCAGCTATCTCAACCATATTCCAGCCAGGTCAAAGAGGGGCTTCCCTGGTGGCACAGTGGTAAAAAAAAAATCTGCCTGCCAGTGCAGGAGACATAGGCTGGATTTCTGGTCCAGGAGGATCTCACAAGACTGGAGCAACCAGCCCTGTGTGCCCCAACTATTGAGCCTGTGCTCTAGAGTCTACGTGCCATGACTGCTGAAGCCCCTGCACCCAGAGCCGGTGCTCCACAGCAAGACAAGCCATTGCTATGAGCAGCCTGATACTACTAGAAAGCAGTCCCTGACCACTGTAGCTAGGAAAAACCTGCAGCGGTGAAGACCCAGCACAGCCAAAAATAAATACATACATAATCATTTTAAAATTAAAAACAAGACGTGTACGATTCATAAAAAAAAGGGGGAAAGTGGGAAAGGGCAAAAAGTTATGCCTCTTTAGGTGAAGTTCCCATATACCTCACTGTTGCGATGAAAAAAAAAAATAGAGGAATGAGTTTTTCTTTTCTTTCCTGAGAGCAAAGAAGATAGAGAACAGCAAGGAGGACTGGTCACTCCTAGTTTGCGCTTGAACTGTTCCTAATCTGAAGTCTGTAACTAAGTTTGCTTTTCTGACATTTTGCATCTATTATCCTTTGACTATGCAAATTACCTCCTGTATCTGGTGCTCACCTTTATAACACTCTCTTTGCAAACCACCCCTTGTAGTAGTTCTCTTTTTGGAAACAGAAAAAATGCCACAGTACAATACACAAAAGACAGTGGACCCAATTACTGGGCTACCAGACCGCCAGACCCAATAGCTGGATGCCAGCCTATGACTGTTTTGTAACAAACAAAGAAAGAATAAGATCCTCATACCTTTGTTCCTCATCTGTTACCCTTGACTGCAAGCCCTCTTCTTATATAATCCCCCAGATTCCTCATGGAGAGCGGGGCATAGTTTTGAGGCATGAACCTATCGTGTTTTCCCCCCTCTGCTGGATGAGGATTAAAACCATCTTTCTATTTCCTCCAAACTCTGTCTCTGTATTTTTTTTTTTTTTAATTCGTCTTCAGTGGCAGAGAAAGCTAAGATTTCAGAGGCAGCATCACCTATTCCATTTATGTTTCATTGGTCATCCCTAGCTACAAGGGAAATATTTTAATCTCAAATAAATTGAAAATATTGCCTGGTACACAATCACTTTTGATGGCTCTACAGTGTACCTTAGCTTACAATGGTGGAACAGACTCAACTCTTTCTCTAAAGGCAGGGAATATTATTTTTGCGTCTCTTTATGCTTAAGAGTACTAAGAATTTAGAGTTAATTTTGGCTGGAAAAGAGGAATGGGGAGAAAGGCAGAGCAAATCAGAACAGAAAGGAGCAGGGTTGAATTGAGAGGAATGAAATCAGGAGGGCAAGTTCGTCCTGAGGGCCCGTAGCAGCTTCCCCTAACCCCAGACTGCCCCCTCCCGTTCCTTTTCCCCTTCCTCCTCCTCTTCCTCCTCCTCCTGTCTCCTCCCAGCCAAGCCTGGCTTCCATTCAAAGTTTCCGGAAATCCCCTACCCAGTCTCCAGCTTTTGGAACAATGACCCTCTGGAGACTATTCCCATTGTCCTTGGAACTAGAACAATGAGAGAGTAGAGGCTCCTCTCTGGCTTCAGGCTAAGTCCCTAGTCTTAGCCTTCCCCCAAAGTAAAAACTTCCTCATCTCTCCAATCACTCTCCTCTTCTGCAGAGAGCCCGGAAGTTGGGGGAGGTAGACAAAAAGCACTTTCTATCAACGGCTTCTGAGGCTTAAAGTCAATACCAGCCCCTTAAGTACAGCCTGGGGCCTGTCCTCTCTTAGCTGGAACTAAGAAGGAGTCTGTCTGCAGGTCAGGGTGTCCACTGGACACCTGAGCGTCCTGGGGGGTGGCAGCCAAACCAAGGCCTTAGTCCTATATTTTCTAAGTCTCTGGTGATGACTTAATGTCCCCTGTCATTGAAACGACAGAACCGCAGGCCATTCTAAAGGAATTGGCAGGTTTATGTTACTGCCAGCCTCTCTTCCACTCCCAGCTCTGACCCTAGGAGACCCCTGTCCCCTGCCTTACCCAGTTCTGCCAAAAGAGCCCTTAGATAGGGGGAGGGGTGCGGGCGGGGCTTTTCTTGCACCATCCTGGCGCCTGACAGGATCGGATTACTGGAGGCAGTCTGGATTTGAATGTGCAAATAAACAGAAGTCGCTTTGATCCAGGAGGCTGAAAGGGAGGGGGAAGCAAAATGAGTGCCCTGGTCAGAGACGTGCATGCTGGGCACTTGAGAGAGGGTTTGGGGGAGGCGGAGTGTGAGCATGTCCTATCCCTTCGACTGGACCCTAAACCTACTTTTTTTAAAAAAAGAGAAAGAGATCCAGAAAGAGACAGGGACCCGCTTTAGGCGTTTCAGACTTCCCCCTGGAACCAAATACCCCATGGCCTTCCTCGCTGTTACCAGGAGGGGAATGGGGAGTTTGTACCCCACCCTTCCTCCAGGCTCTCCCGCTTTTGGGACATTTTGGGTGTCACTTAGGAGAGCAAGAACTATGGCGTGTGTGTGGCTCAGGGTGGGGCCATAGGTTGGGAGTGGGTAGGGCCTATTGTCTCCCTGGGCACCAGTCCACAGCCACAGGCAGGCTTAGAGAAGGAGAGACAAAGGAGAAAATGGAAGAGCACAAAGGCAGCAAGGAATGAAAGGGTAAGTAAAGGCAAACAAAAGTGAACCGGGGGAGACAAAAGCTGGGAACAATATTCCCCAGGCAATAGGCTTGGGAACAATAGGGACACTGACAGCGCCACAAAGACACCAGTGTCTCCGAGTAGACGTTATCTCAGGCAGTGGTTGGCAGCCCCGCTCTGGCTGCAGCTATTTTCAGGGCCGCTTTTGTGCCATGCTGAACAATATTCCTTGCATGGCTGCTGATAGAAAGATGAGAAGGTTTCTGTTTGATTCTCCTCTTCCTTCCCTCCCCCTTCCCCCTCTTCCAACCCCCACCAGCTCAGGCATTCTGAGCTCAATCAACTGGCCTGGTAAGGAAGTGTGTGTGTGTGTGTATGCATGTGTGAGGACCAAGGGGCCTGGGGGAGGCCCTCTCTCAGGCTCTCCAGTCGCCCTCCACCTTAGAAGGGCCACCGTGGAGGGTAGAGAGTGGGGATTAGGGCTGGGCAAGCAGGAACTGGAGAACTGGATTGTGGCGGGAGGACTGTTCAGGGAAGTGGTTTCTGGCCAACAATCATGAGTCTAGCCTGAGCTATTCACTGTGAAAAGGCCTACTCAGCAAGCATTTTGCTTGTTGTGGCCAGCTAACGCCATAAGGGGACTCACCTGGTCCTTCCGTCACCTTCCACTGGGCCAGCGAGGTTCCCCACTCCATCCCTCATACCATCACTCTCCCATTTTTGTTTATAGTTTTACAGGTTTCTTGACTACCTCTCAACTCCTCCCTCCCTAACCTTTGGCACTCTGAGTTGAACCTAAGGGATCAAGGTCCTTAGCTTGAAAGACTGCTTGATAATACTGGCCCTTCTGAAGGTCCCATGGCCATTCCCATCCGAGCACACACGATCCCTAGCCGCAGTGTTAGCCATTTGCTACTGAGTGTCTCCTCCATTCCTCCTTGGGGGAACTCGGGGACGTCCTTTCTCAGAGCTACCTTGTGCATAAGGCTGGGTACTCTTAGTTTTCTCAGGGATGCAGCCCAATACATTTGACATTGAGTGACTAGAAAGAACACTACACTTTTTCATGGAACTGATTTTCTTCTTATTATTATTCATCTGTTTGGGTTCGTTTTCTAGGTGGTTAAAATACCACATTTCAGATTCCTGGCTTCTCCCCCACAAAAATGAGGCCAAACTTCTTGGGAAGAGAAAGGCATTGATACAAAAGCTTCAAAAAGAATGCCTTCCTAAGAGTCCAGACACTCAGAGGTGGACCAAGGAATTTGAGGCATCACTTAATTTGTAGCTATTTGTTCAGATTTCTCAATGTAAGTTAGCACTTTGAAGGCAGGAAATACATATCTTACACTTCTATTGGCTACTTCATACTATCATGGCACCGAATAAATTCATCGAGAATTGCTGAATTGCACCAAATTTTGAGAATCAGAAGGGACCTTAAAACTCATCCAGTACCTTACTCTTCAAAATGTGACCCCTAGACCAGCAGGATTAGCATCACCTGGGAGTTTATTAGAAATGAAGAATCTCAAACTGTACCTCAGAACTGCTGAATCAGAATCTGCATTTTGATCAGCTACCCAAGTACTTCATATACTCCTTGAGAAGCACTGATCGAGCAGAGCTTCTGCCTAGCCTCCTCGCAATTGCTGCCCATTTCATGGCAGCACTGCCGTTCACAGCCTGCAGTCACTGAAACTGCGAGCTGTACCACACCATCCAGCAGAGAAGAGCTCAGTATCTGTGGTAACAATCTAATCCGCTTGGAATCAAGTCTTAAGAAATGGGACCTTTCACCTAGCATATACCCAATCAAAGGCTGTGTGTGTGTGTGTTTAAGATATTCGCTTATTATTTATTTCTGGCTGCATCAGGTCTTACTTGCAGCACAAGGGAACTTTGTTGCAGCGTGCAGGCTCTCTAGTTGTGGTGCAAGAGCACCAGAGTGCATGGGCTCAGTAGTTGCAACCACTGGACCACCAGGGAAGTCCCTCATTGAAAGCTTACTAAGGGAAAGGCTTTAAAATTCTATTATGACCTCCTTGGATGATCTCTGTGGTAGGTACTTTTATGGACCAACTTGACTGGGACATGGGTACCCAGACATTTGATAAAACATTATTCTGATTGTGTCTGTGAGGGTGTTTCTGGGTGAGGTAAACATTTGAATTGATGGACTAAGTAAAGCAGATTGCCCTCCCTAATGTGAATGGGCCTCATCCAATCAGTTGAAGACCTGAACAGAACAAAATGCTGAATAAGAGGAAACTCCTCGGGCCTGTCAGCCTTCAGCTGGGACGTTGATCTTCTCCTGTCTTTGAACTTGAACCGAAACATCAGCTCTTCTTTGGTCTCAAGACTGCCAACTTTTCAACTGAAATTTACTTCATCCATTCTCTGGGTTCTCAGGTCTTTGGACTTGAATTAGAACTTAAAGGTGATTCTGGTGAGATTTCAGATGGAAATAAGGAACATGTTGTTGGAAATTAGAGGGAAGGTTATCCTTATCACAAAGTGGCAAAAAGCATGACCACACTTACGTCTTGATGTTTTGTGGAAGGTAGAATTTAGGAACTGTAAAACTGGATATTTAACTGAGGACATTTTCAAGCAAAGTATTGAGGGAGTGGCTTGATTCCTCCTAACTCATAGTAAAATGTGAAAAGAGAGAGAGATGAATTGAAGAACCCCAGTTTCAGAGCTGTGGAGGTGGGACCACTGCTCTACCTCTTAAGCAAAAAGGAACCAGAACTTCAAGATTTGGAAAATTATCCTATTCATGTTGTAAAAAGAGAGAGAGAGAAACTTTGTTGCCAAGAAAATCCTAAGGGTACGTGAACAGCCATTTGATAAAGTGATCATGGATGTAATTCCTGGACTTAATCAGTTCATCTCAGCAGAAGCCAGGAATAGAGGTGTGATTGTACCCGATTATACCCGACTTCCGTGGTGGCTCAGATGGTAAAGAGTCCAGCTGCCATGCAGGAGACCCGAGTTCAATCCCTGAGTCAGGAAGATCCCCTGGAGAAGGAAATGGCAACCCACTCCAGTACTCTTGCCTGGAGAATTCCATGAACAGAGGAGCCTGACGGTTGGGCTGCAGTCCAAGAAGTCATGAAGAGTTGGACATGACTAAGTGAGTTTCACTTATTTTCACTTATACCTGGAAAAACACGGTCAATGTGAACTAAAAGAGACAGAGAAAATGAAATAAAATGAAGGAAGGCTATTGGACTTTTTTAGGTTTTAAGAAGAGGACCATAGGGCTGTTAGGCTGCAAATGTCTCCTAGTCTTCAAAAAAAAGGGAAGAATAACTGCTCAGGTAATTCAGAGATCCTTAGGGTTACCTCCTTGATTTCAAAAGGTGAGGCCATCGTTTTGGTTTCAACAGGACAGACAGCCTCCAGGGTGGAGCTGCCCAAAGCCTTGGGGGCAGGAGCCCCAGTACCAGGGCTGTGAAGGTGAAACTACCTCTGCCGTGGGTCCTGAAGGCAGGACAGCCACCCCAGTGGGTCTAGCAGATAGGGCACTGAGCAAAAGTGGATTATTGCAAACCTTAAGAGCTAATGAACTTTACCTTGCTTGGGACCCACCAACCATTTCTTCCTTTGGATTCCTTCCATTTGGAATGGGAATGTCTATCCTATGCCTGCCCACCATTGTAGTTTGGAAGCGCATAATTTGTCCGGTTTGGTGGCACTAATGGTAAAGAACCCGCCTGCCAATGCAGGAGACATAAGAGATGCAGGTTTGATCTCAGGTCAGGTAGTTCCCCTGGAGAAGGGAACAGCAACGCATTCCAGTATTCTTGCCTGGGAAATCCCCATGGACAGAGGCGCCTGGTGGGCTGTAGTCCGCAGGGTAGCACAGAGTCAGACACCACTGAAGCTACCTAGCATGCACGCACCAGGATCACAGCTGAAGAATTTTGCCTTAGGATGATTTTATCCCTCAGGCATCATGTATACCTGCTTTCAATGACATTTATCTGAGACTCTAAACTTCAGAGTTGATACTGGAATAAGCTGACTTTGGGGGCTGTTGGGATGGAGTTAATGCATTTTGCAGGCAATAAGACATGAATCTGGGGGGCTAGGAGTGGAATGCTATGAGTCAAATTGTGCCCCTCTAAATTCATATCTTGAAGCCCTACCTCCCAGTGTGACTGCGTTTGGAGTAATAAAGTAATTAAGGTTAAATGAAGTCATAAGGGTGGGACCCTGATAAGTTTATGTAACAGGAGACACCAGAGAGCTTATTCTCTCTCCCCACCCTGTGAGGACACAGGGAGAAGGCGGCCAGGAAGAGAGTCTTTATCAGAAACCGACCCTGCTGGACCTTGATCTGGGACTTCTCAGTCTTCAGAACTGTGAGAAAATACATTTGTCTAAGCCACCCATCCATGAGTATTTAGTGATGGCAGCTCGAGCTGGTTAATGCAGTCCCTTCTGATGGGAGAAAGGAGAGGTCTCAAGGCCTGCGCAGGGCGGAACGAAGGACACGGCAGAGGACACGCTGAGTCTCATCACTCCTCCAGGGCAACACGGCAACATCTCCTCCTCTCCTCTGCTGTCCTCAGTGCAAACAAAGCAACAGCAAAGTGAGCCACTTGAGGCTGCTGCCTGTCCTGTAGCGCAAATCAGTTCCTAGGCAGGGACGAGCATTCAAAACCCTTATGATTATCTCAATTCAAAACTCTGTTCTTAGAGTGAAAAATTTTGTTGCTGTTGTTCAGGCAACGCCCTACCTTCTCAATCAGTGGAAAGTTACAAAGGAATAAAGGTTAAATTTTTGCAATTATAATTTTTTTTTCTCCCATAGGCTGGGGAAAAAAAGCACCTTTGTTGGTGTCTGCTTATAAACAGCTTTATTCATGTGGTTGTTTTAATCCTAGTATACAATTTCATCACCTTCTATAAAGATCATCATGACTCCTATGGACTCAAGCAATCTAAACGAATTTATAAACAATTGCTGAGGGTTTGTTTGACAGTATTCCTCCACCAAACCAGTCAATTCCTTCCAATGAAATGAGTAACAGTGTAATTTCTGATCTATGGGCAGTCAAGTTTTGGGAGGAGGGGAGAGTAGCTGGGGCTGGCAATCTACTGGCCAGCCAAACTGGAAAATCAGCTTTTCAGCAGTTTCCTCTTGACTCCTCCCAGCCCATTTATCTCAGATATCCTCCACTCCCACTCCCCAGATTACAGTAGGGCAGAGAAGAGAACAAATATTAAGGTTTGGGATAAACGACCATTGAGCATATTTATAACTAGTTCTGAATTCTCAGCAACAGAGGACCAGAATAGAGGCATGATCGTTATTTTCAACACTTGGCAAAGGCCAGCCACTAGCAGCTGTGTCCCAGCACCCCTAGTCCACACACGGCCATCAGGAGCACTGTGATGAGCCCCAGGGGTTCTCTCCTTCCTCCTGCCTGCTCACGTGTCTTTTGACATGATCTGATAATCACAGACTGACTACCTCCGGTATACATGAGTATGGGTACAGAGGGTGACATCACCTTCCAGAGTCAGAATCCTGTGTGATCAAGGCAGCTGGTACTAGGTGATGGCTCACAGTCCCCAAAGAAGTTCAATGAAGTGGAAATTAAGTTACTGCAGTGGTGACCTAGGATGGGGAGCTGGGAGCCTACTCATAGAGCTATAAGGGTAGCAGAATGTACTGTCCCCAAATATGCCACCTTGGCATAAGAATGATTTTGAGCTGAAGGCAACTGAAGAGAAACAGACACAAAAAAGCTCTCTGCCCTCCCCCTACTTGCCCAGAAGCAGGTCATAAATTTGTAAAGGTGTCCCATTCCCTGTTCAAGAAGGACAGAGGTAAATCACAACTCTGGACCATCCCCATGGAAAAGAAATGCAAAAAAGCAAAATGGCTGTCTGAGGAGGCCTTTCAAATAGCTGTGAAAAGAAGAGAAGCGAAAAGCAAAGGAGGAAAGGAAAGATATAAGTATCTGAATGCAGAGTTCCAAAGAATAGCAAGAAGAGATAAGAAAGCCTTCTTCAGTGATCAATGCAAAGAAATAGAGGAAAAGAACAGAATGGGAAAGACTAGAGATCTCTTCAAGAAAATTAGAGATACCAAGGGAACATTTCATGCAAGGATGGGCTTGATAAAGGACAGAAATGGTCTGGACCTAACAGAAGCAGAAGATATTAAGAAGAGGTGGCAAGAATACACGGAAGAACTGTACAAAAAAGATCTTCACAAGCCAGATAATCACGATGGTGTAATCACTCATCTAGAGCCAGACATCCTGGAATGTGAAGTCAAGTGGGCCTTAGAAAGCATCACTATGAACAAAGCTAGTGGAGGTGATGGAATTCCAGTTGAGCTGTTTCAAATCCTGAAAGATGATGCTGTGAAAGTGCTGCACTCAATATGACATTGTACGGGAGACAGGGATCAAGACCATCCCCATGGAAAAGAAATGCAAAAAAGCAAAATGGCTGTCTGGGGAGGCCTTACAAATAGCTGTGAAAAGAAGAGAGGTGAAAAGCAAAGGAGAAAAGGAAAGATATAAGCACCTGAATGCAGAGTTCCAAAGAATAGCAAGAAGAGATAAGAAAGCCTTCTTCAGCGATCAATGCAAAGAAATAGAGGAAAAGAACAGAATGGGAAAGACTAGAGATCTCTTCAAGAAAATTAGAGATACCAAGGGAACATTTCATGCAAGGATGGGCTTGATAAAGGACAGAAATGGTATGGACCTAACAGAAGCAGAAGATATTAAGAAGAGGTGGCAAGAATACACGGAAGAACTGTACAAAAAAGATCTTCACAACCCAGATAATTATGATGATGTGATCACTAATCTAGAGCCAGACATCTTGGAATGTGATGTCAAGTGGGCCTTAGAAAGCATCACTACGAACAAAGCTAGTGGAGGTGATGGAATTCCAGTTGAACTGTTTCAAATCCTGAAAGATGATGTTGTGAAAGTGCTGCACTCAATCTGCCAGCAAATTTGGAAAACTCGGCA
Source organism: Cephalophus harveyi (assembly GCA_006410635.1). Classification (NCBI taxonomy): domain Eukaryota; kingdom Metazoa; phylum Chordata; class Mammalia; order Artiodactyla; family Bovidae; genus Cephalophus; species Cephalophus harveyi. The sequence goes on from SJYT01032864.1 coordinate 15,595, forward strand.
GTGGCCACAGGACTGGAAAAGTTCAGTTTTCATTCCGATTCCAAAGAAAGGCAATGCCAAAGAATGCTCCAACTACCGCACAATTGCACTCATCTCACATGCTAGTGAAGTAATGCTCAAATATATCCAAGCCAGGCTTCAGCAATGCGTGAACCGTGAACTCCCTGATGTTCAAGCTGTCTTTAGAAAAGGCAGAGGAACCAGAGATCAAATTGCCAACATCCGCTGGATCATGGAAAAAGCAAGAGAGTTCCAGGTTCTCGTTAGTTATCTGTTTTACACATGGCTCCAACAGTGTATATACATCAATCCAAAGTCTCCTAAATCATTCCACCCCTCTCTTTTCCCTCTTGGTGTTCATATGTACATTTTTCTTTTTTTTCAACTGTGTCTAACCTTATTCTTAAAAAGTTTTTTGCTGGAATAACTTCCGGGATGACCTTTTTAAAATGACTTTTGTCCTTTAAAAGTATTTCCTTGTCTTCTGGCTTTCTTTCTGCATTCGTATTGACAACTTAAGCTCTCAGTCTTACTGCTCTTCTTTGAAGGGAACATCTCTTTCTTCTTAATCCTTAGAAGCTTTAGTTTGTTTTTCATCAGCCTTTAGTAATGTAGGTGTAATTTTTCTTTGCTTTTATTATGCTTGAATAAAATAGGATTTATTAAGTCGATATCATCAGTTTTGAAAAAAAAAATTGGTCTTATTTTCAGAGATTTAAATTTAGCTCCTTGGCTACTCTGTGCAAGTTCAAAATTTGGCAAATGATTTTACAGGGAAAGAAGCTATGTATCTGATACAACTTAAGTATTCATATATTTATTCCAGAACTGCACAGCCACCAAAAGTTTTGAGGGTTTCTAGACTCCTCAGTAATAGCTTCCTCCCTCGGCCAAGCATAGATATATGACTTCTTTCTTTGCCCAAAAAAACAGTACCTGCATATCACTAGCTACATCTCTTCATAGGGCTTTCAACCCAGAATCTGTGCATTCCCTAGAACTCCCCTCCATTGTGTGTTACTTTCTTTTTTTGCTACAGGAAAGAGAAAAATTTGGTTCTGCTTGTCAGTGCTTTGGCTCTTTGCACTTTTGCTTTAACAAATCCAGACTGCCATGACAGTCACCGATCTTTATACTATACATATTGGGAAAATGAAAATTAAATACCTACTCCTACCTTTTCTTTTTATACAGACTTTTAAACATCCTCTTCCCATGTCTACAAATAATGTATTTTAAAGTGAGATCCCCACCTTGTCTGTTGACTTCATGTCATGTTAGTTCAATATTTGTTGACTGTTATTTTCCAGATATTTTTAAAGAGCTTGAATTACATGAGTAAACAAAATGCATATGAATTTTATATTATCAGATGAGACTAATAATAATGTGATTTAAAAGGGGGGATTAGAAAGAATATAGAAAGTGGCACATGCTTAAGCAAAATTATAGAGCGAAGTTAAGAAGTGTCATTTGAAAACCATATGCTTCGATAACTGGGAAAGTTGCCGAATTTTATAAACTTGTCGAGAGAAGCTTCAGGGAGATGAGGGTATATAAGCAAAGACTTGAAGTAGGTGAGACAACCAGCTATGTTGAAAAACATCCCAGGAAGAGGCAACAGCTAGTGCAAATACCCTGAGATGAAAGTTTTCCCATTGTATTTTAAAAATAGCAGGGAGGACAGTGTGACAGTGAGGTGAATGAGGAGAGATCTGAAGACTAGAAATTTTGAGCCAAATTAGAACTCTGTGTGTGTGTGTGTGTTAGTCGCTCAGTTGTGTCCGACTCTCTGTGACCCCATGGACTGCAGCCCACCAGGCTCCTCTGTCCGTGGAATTCTCCAGGCAAGAACACTGGAGTGGCTTGCCACTTCCTTCTCCAAAATTAGACCTAAATTCTTGTATTCAGAGAATCTGTCTCCTTTCTCTCCCTTTCTCTCTCTCTGTCTCTCTTCCTATCTATAATAAATATAGTAAAAGAAATATCTTTTCGAAATAAAATCTAGGAAACACATTTTCCCTTAGATACTTATTTAATTTTCCATGAAAATCTTATTTTACAGAGCTTTTTTACCTCGTAATTTTAGAGTTTATGGTTACAGTGGCACAGGAAGTATGAAACCTCTTGAACAACAGTTCCAGGTATGTTTCATTGTCTGTTTTGCCTTTATTATATGAGCTTCTGTGATCATCTTACTTAGGGTCCACATGGTGCTAGAAGGTAAAGGGCTGGAGTTTTGTTCTGGCATAAATATAACCATTTCCTTTTGATGATGTGTTTTCAGTTAGCTTTGTGACACAGGTGGTTAAACAAACCGCTTATGACTGTGATGTGTTTAAGCTACTGTTTCATGATGCTGCACATGGATGTGGTAAAAGGGTTGAATATGGAGTGAGATACAATGAGAGAACATGACTTGAGTCAGAAAAGCTAAATCTGGAAGAAAAGGAGAATCCAAAGACTTATCTGAAGTATGTTCAGGGACCAAAGAAGTACACACATTACATTTCATGCACATTAAGGAATATACTAAGTGTTCATCTATTTGGAATATTCAGAGCTTCATTTAATAAAGCTTGTGATTTGTTGTAAAAATAATATAGAAGGATGCATAGAATTTCAGGGATTACCCATGCCCGAAATGCTGTTTTTGTGTTTTCCATTTACCATGCCTCACCAATACCTGAAACATATGGTAATATCTAGTCTCAGAGAAATCCACACAGAAATGGTTTTGAGCCAAGCCTTCAATAGAAGAAGGTGGCCCAGGAAATGGGTTTTAAGATGGCAGGAGGCATTCTCCATTCCCCATGGGGAATGGGTCTAGGACCAGTGACTGAGATAGCTAAGTATGTCCAAAGAGTGAAACACCTGGGCAGGAACACAGCAAGCAGCAGAAGGATATGAGTGGGCCAGGCCATGAAAGATATGCTGTGCCTTGGAAATCCATGTGGACTCCATCCCTACTGACACAGGGAGCTGCTGGGGAAATATCAGCCAGAACTAGCCTAGCCATGTTCACACTCGCCAGTGGCTGTTTCTGTTAGCAGTATAGAGGGTGAACCAGGGAAAGAGGTGGAAGGCCTTGCTAGCCTGGGAAAGCGGAAAAGAGATGACCACAAGTGCTGTGCACGTGTGGCAACCGGGGAATGAAGAGGCTCATCCAGCGCAGCCTCTAACACCCGCACCAGAAGTTCTGGTTAACTAAGGTGGCGACTGGTAGGACTGGGTGAGCACCGTCATCCTTTATCACTGCTTTCTCTTTCCCTGGTTTCAGTCCCTTGCTGTCAGCCAGGTGACACTAGTGGTAAAGAAACCGCCTATCAATGAAGGAGATGCTGAAGACGTGGGTTCGATCCCTTGGTCGGGAAGACCCCCTGGAGGTGCTCATGGCAACCCACTCCAGTATTCTTGCCTGAGAATCCCCTGGACAGAGGAGCCTGGCAGACTACAGTCCATAGAGTCACAAAGAGTCAGACACAACTGAATACACGTGCCCACACACACACACACACTCTCTCTCTCTCTCTCTCTCTATATATATATATATATACACATATATATATATAAAATCAATAGGTGAAGTAGGAAGAAACTCAGCAAATATGTTGACTTGAGCAGAACTATCAATCAACTTGATCAAATCAAAATTTGTAGGAGACACACACAACGGCAACATTCTTCCTATTGCTAAGTTTATACACATTCATTTTGAGTGCTAGAAGAAGACCAAACAAGGTATGGTAAAGGAAAACAGTGCAGAAAAATGACAATGAAAAAAATATGAAAAAACTGGGAAAGGAAATTGTATAAAAATAATAAAATTTTGATTACTCTATCAAAATTTCATTCTCTGCTGACCTAAAATGATTTATTTATTGATTTCCAACTTTTCCAATCAACTTATGTATAAGATTGATATAATTTACTGATAATTTTGGAGAATTAGATATGTTATCAGTCTGGACCATAGAAACCACATTTGCAGGAAAGTAGTCGAAACCTGGAAGAAAGGAAGAGATATTTTCTCTTGATTGTATAAAGTATGATTTATGCAGATGAAGCTGTATATGAACCCACAGTCAAATACAAATATGATGATAAATCAAGGAAGTATCTAAAGAATGTAACAAACTGTGTTAGTCTATGTCTAAAGAAATCACTCAAAGATTTGCACATAGAAAGTTTAATATAGAGAATTATTAACTGTAATAGGGATTAGAGTAGAAAACAAGAAGTAAAGAGAACTTTAAAGGACATAGGAATATCAGATACAAGAAGCAGTTGGCAACCTTAGGATGGGTTCAAGAAGCCTGTTTCTTTACCCCAGAGTTGGGATTGCTGAGAGTGGCCTGACCATGGATCTTCGCATAGGAGAAGTCACTGTGGTGCTGTTCCAAATGATGCTGCTGTGAAATTGCTCTTCAGAACCATCCAAGGGAAATTGCCCTTTGGGTAGCCAGGAGAGCTGCTCACGAGATGTCTCACCAAAGTCACTTTACTGAGGAAGGAGAGGGGCCTGGACGTATGGAAACTACTGGCTGAAGGGTGTTAGTGACCACCAGTCACTGAAAGCATCCTGGCTTTGCCACAGCTGTACTCTCTGTAGGAGCCTACCAAGCTAGCACCCTGGAACCAGACAGCAAAGCTGTCTTCCCATGCTCACCAGCACCCCTACTAGCAAAGCTTGCTCTGGAGCAAAGGAGAAAATAATTAAGGGGCCCATATTCATTTGCACAAAGCAGGCAAAAGGTTAATTTGAAACTGAGTTGCAATGCATTAATAGTCAACAGAGCCTTACAACTTAGACTATTCAGTTTCCATATGCACTCATTTAAAAAAAAATTTTTTTTTTTTTTGGCTGTGCCAGGTCTTCAACTGCTGTGCAGGCTTTTCCCTAGTTGTGGCGAGAGAAGGCTACTCTTTGTGGTGGTGTGCAGGCTTCTCACTTCTATAGCTTCTCTTGTTGAGGAGCACAGGCTCTAGGGCACAGGCTCAATGGTTGTGGCACACAAGTTTAGTTGCTCCGTGGCATGTGGGGTCTTCCCATACCAGAGACTGAACCCACGTCTCCTGCATTGGCAGGCAGATTCCTTACCACTGAGCCACCAGGGAAGGCCCCCATATGTATACATTTGAACTCTGAAAAAACAACAGAATCACCTATTTCTAGTTAACAACATTTAACCAAACTTTTCACAATCAAAGCGATTTTCATTCTTCCACAAATTGATGAGACACACAATCACGTGTCATTGTGTCCATTGGTAGCAATATTAAGCTCTCCACAAATTGTCACAGTCCTGCTGAATACTGTGTTAACATGAGGTTAAATTAACTTGTAAAATTAACCTCCAACCACTTGTATGTAAGCGGATAATAGGAAGAGGGGGGAAAAGAAGAAAATGGTTGATACATACAAATAAAGATACATATGCCTGTGACAAGCCAAAAGAACATATGCAAAGCTGCTAGAGTCTTTGCTTCTGTCATCAGTTATGATTGCTGTGTATGACTTCTTTTTCCCACCACCTGCTCCCCATTTCCATTGTTCTCAACAGGACCTATCTAAGCTTCTTATGGATGTTTACCAAGCAGAATAGCACAAATCTTCATTCCCAAAGGGTCTGCATCCTTAGTCATATCTTATTTTGGTTACTGTTATATTCAAGTGGATTGAAGACATAGCACTTCTTTAAGCAACAGTTTTCCCTACTGTGTTCAGAGTCAGTCACTCCAGCCACTGGATTAGCCTGCTCATTTGTACAGTGTCAGAAGTGGCTCAAAATATCCAGGTGGAAGTTTCATCTTCCAAAGTAGTAGAATCATTATTGTGTCCCCGGGTGAACAAATTCCCCACTGGTGGCTAGGGGCTAAAAGTTACTATGGTAGAAAGCAAAAAAGCTACAAAATAGTTATTAGGTATAATGTTGGGAAGGTGAGACTCCCATTTCAACACCTTATATCTGGACAAATGTATTGAGGCTCTCAGTGAAACTTGCCATATACTGGTCTCTGATGCAAACAGAACCCCAGCCTTTCAGAGTAATGTCTCCCAGCTACCATGGTAAAAGAGTGTTCAGTAAGCTAGTCTACCTTTAAATTAGATCAGCCACTTCCAGATGATAGAATATATGGTTAGATATGTACATAAACCAATGGCGGTGGTGGTGGTTTAGTTACTAAGTTGTGTCCAACCCTTGCGACCCCATGGACTGTACTGGCCAGGCTTCTCTGTCCATGAGATTCCCCAGGTAAAAATACTGGAGTGGGTGGCCATTTCCTTCTCTAAGGGATCTTCCTGACCCAGGGATCAAACCCGGGTCTCCAGCATTGCAGGCAGATTCTTCACTGACTGGGCTATGAGGGAAGCCCACATAAACCAATGGCTACACTTAATTCACTGAAAAATAAGTTTCTGTATGAGACGCAACACTGTGTAGAAGCCATGGCAGTGGATAAGGCTCTCTGTGAGTTCACGAGTGCTGGTGCTAGAAGAGGCACCATGGACAGAGAAGGTAGTTTGTACTTTTCTATAGATGTATCGATTTACCAACATCATGTAATGCTCTTGTATGATGATTCTTAGCACTCCCTAAATAATCCTGCTATAAGGGTGGTAGTAATACCCCACTTTTATTTCTGATTTTAGTAATTTGGTTCTTTTAGTAGTCGATGTAGCTTAAGAATTGTCAATTTTAACTTTTCAAAGAACCACCTTTTGCTTTCATTGATCTATTTATTCCTATTTAATTTCACTCTAATCTTCATTATTTCCTTTCTTCTGCTTAATTTAGATTTAACTTGTTCTTCCTTTTCCTGAGTTATAGGGGGTTGGATTGGTGTTACTTTATCCTTTTTCATTACTAATATATGTGTCAATCTATATACATTTATCAAAAGCACTGACTTTCGCCACATCCTATACTTTTTAAGTACGGAGTTTCTTCATTTTTATTTTCCTCAAATATCTTCTGGTTTCATATTTGATTTCTCCTTTAATACATAGGTTATTTAGAGATATGATGTTTGATTTCCACATGTCTGTGAGTTCATCCAAATGTTTTCTGTCAGTTATTTCTAAAAAATGTCATTATTATCAGAAAGCATACTTTTACTAGTTCTGTACTTTTAAAATGAGGCTTTTTTAATGCATGAGCATGTGATCTATCCTGGAAAATATGTACAGGTTAAGAAGAATGCGTATCTTGTTTTTCTTTGGCAGAGCATTTTACAGATGTCTACTACGTTTACTTTTTTTTTCAGATTTTATTTTTTTTACTTTACAGTATTGCATTGGCTTTGCCATACATCAACATGAATTTGCCACAGGTGAACAGGTTTACTTTTGTTGTTCAGTTACTCAGTCGTGTCTGACTCTTTGCGACCCCCTGGACTGCAACACACCAGGCTTCCCTGTCCTTCACCATCTCCCTGCGTTTTCTCACATTCATGTCCCTTGCGTGGATGATGCCATCCAGCCATCTCACCCTCTGCCATCCCCTTCTCCTCCTGTCTTCAGTCTTTCCTAGCATCAGGTCTTGTCCAATGAGTCAGCTCTTCACATCTGGTGGCCAAAATACTGGAGCTTTAGCTTCAGCATCAGTCCTTCCAATGATTATTCAGAATTGATTTCCTTTAGGAGTGACTGGTTTGCTCTCCTTGCTGTCCTAGGGACTCTCAAGGGTCTTATCCAACATCACAGTTGAAAAGCATCAATTCTTTGACGCTCAGCTTTCTTTATGGTCCAACACTCAGATCCATTCATGACTACTGGAAAAACCATAGCTTTGACTATACAGACCTTTGTTGACAAACTGATGTTTCTGCTTTTTAATACACTGCCTAGGTTTGTCCTAGGTTTTCTTCTAAGGAGCAAGTGTCTTTGAATTTCATGGCTGCAGTCACCATCTGCAGTGATTTTGGAGCCCAAGAAAATAAAGTCTTTCACCATTTCCTTTGTTTCCCCATCTATTTGTCATGAAGTGGTGGGACCCAATGGCATGATCTTCCTTTTGTGAATGTTGAGTTTTAAAGCCAGCTTTTTCACTCTCTCCTTTCATCTTTATCAGGAGGCTCTTTAGTTATTCTTCACTTTATGCCATAAGGTGATGTCATCTGCATATCTGAGGTTATTGATATTTCTCCTGCCAAGCTTGATTCCAGCTTGAGCTTCATCCATTTTGCATGAGGTACTCTGCATAAAAGCAGAGAGATAATATGCAGCCTTGATGTACTCCTTTCCCAATTTGGAACCAATTCATTGTTCCACGTCCAGTTCAAACTGTTGCTTCTTGACCTGCATACAGGTTTCTCAGGAAGTGGGTAAGGTGGTCTGGTATTCCCATTTCTTTAAGAATTTTCCATAGTTTGTTGGATCCACATAGTCAAAGCCTTTATTGTAGTTAAAGAAGAAGAAGTAACTATTTTTCTGGAATTTTCTTGCTTTTTCTATGATCCAACGGATGTTGGCATAAATTAACTGGGTTTCCTTAATTTATTTTTTAAAATCCTGTATTTCCTTGCTAATCTTCTACCTAGTTGTTCCATGGATCACTGAAAGTGGAATAGAAAGAAAAAGAAAGTCTTCAACGATAAGTGTTGAACTATTTCTCCCTTCATATCTACCAATTTTTAATGTACTATGGTGCTGTTACCTGTGTTTACAAGTGTTATATATTCCTGATGTGTTGAACTTTTTATTATTATAAAATATTGCTCATTATCTACTAACATGTTTTTTGTTTTTAAAATTTGTTTTGTCTGATATACACTATAGTGTTAGGTCGCTAGTTGCGTCCAACTCTTTGTGATCCCATGGACCAGTTTCCTCTGTCCATGGATTTCCCAGGCAAGAATACTGGAGTGGGTTGCCGTTTCCTCCTCCAGGGGATCTTTGACCCCAAGAGACCCAGGAATTGAACCCATGTCTCCTGTATTTGCAGGCAGATTCTTTACCATCTGAGTCACCACCAGAATAACTTGGTATAAACGTAGTCAATCCCATTTGCTCAAGATTGCTATTTACATGATACTCTTTTATATTCCTGTAATCAGCCTATGTCTTTGAACTTAAAGCCAGTTATCTAGTAACAGTTTACAGTTGTGTCTTTCTTTTTAACCTAATCAGACAATCTTTGCATTTATTAATTGGTGTTTATCATCTGAGCCACCAGGGAAGTCTCATGAACTCCTTATTGCCAAATTCAGACTTAAATTGAAGTAGGGAAAACCACTAGACCATTCAGGTATGACCTAAATCAAATCCCTTATGATTATATAGTGGAAGTGAGAAATAGATTTAAGGGACTAGATCTGATAGAGTGTCTGATGAACTATGGATGGAGGTTTGTGACATTGTACAAGAGAAAGGGATCAAGATCATCCCCATGGAAAAGAAATGCAAAAAAGCAAAATGGCTGTCTGGGGAGGCCTTACAAATAGCTGTGAAAAGAAGAGAAGTGAAAAGCAAAGGAGAAAAGGAAATACATAAGCATCTGAATGCAGAGTTCCAAAGAATAGCAATAAGATATAAGAAAGCCTTCCTCAGCGATCAATGCAAAGAAATAGAGGAAAAGAACAGAATGGGAAAGACTAGAGATCTCTTCAAGATACCAAGGGAACATTTCATGCAAAGATGGGCTCGATAAAGGACAGAAATGGTATGGACCTAATAGAAGCAGAAGATATTAAGAAGAGATAGCAAGAATACACAGAATAACTGTACAAAAAAAATCTTCATGACCCAGATAATCACGATGGTGTGACCACTCACCTAGAGCCAGACATCCTGGAATGAGAAGTCGTGTGGGCCTTAGAAAGCATCACTACAAACAAAGCTAGTGGAGGTGATGGAATTCCAGTTGAGCTATTTCAAATCCTGAAAAATGATGCTGTGAAAATGTCGTACTCAATATGCCAGCAAATTTGGAAAACTCAGCAGTGGCCACAGGACTGGAAAAGGTCAGTTTTCATTCCAATCCCAGGAAAAGGCAATGCCAAAGAATGCTCAAACTACTGCACAATTGCACTCCTCTCACACGCTAGTTAAGTAATGCTCAAAATTCTCCAAACCAGGCTTCAGCAATACATGAACCATGAACTTCCAGATGTTCAAGCTGGTTTTAGAAAAGGCAGAGGAACTAGAGATCAAATTGCCAACATCCGCTGGATCATTCAAAAAGCAAGAGAGTTCCAGAAAAACATCTATTTCTGCTTTATTGACTATTTCATGGGAAATAGATGGGGAAACAGTGGAAACAGTGGCTGCCTTTATCTTTTGGGGGCTCCAAAATCACTGCAGATGGTGACTGCAGCCATGAAATTAAAAGACATTTACTCCTTGGAAGAAAAGTTATGACCAACCTAGATAGCATATTGAAAAACAGAGACATTACTTTGCCAACAAAGGTCCGTGTAATCAAGGCTATGGTTTTTCCAGTGGTCATGTATGGATGTGAGAGTTAGACTATAAGGAAAGCTGAGCGCCGAAGAATTGATGCTTTTGAACTGTGGTGCTGGAGAAGACTCTTGAGAGTCCCTTGGACTGCAAGGAGATCCAATCAGTCCATTCTGAAGGAAATCAGCCCTGGGATTTCTTTGGAAGGAATGATGCTAAAGCTGAAACTCCAATACTTTGGCCACCTGATGCGAAAATTTGACTCATTGGAAAAGACCCTGATGCTGGGAGGGATTGAGGGCAGGAAGAGGAGGGGATGACAGGGAATGAGATGATTGGATGGCATCACTGACTCAATGGCCATGGGTTTGGTTGAACCCCGGGATTTGGTGATGGGCAGGGAGATCTGGCATGCTGAGGTTCATGGGGTCTCAAAGAGTCATACAACTGAGTGACTGAACTGAACTGATGCAATTTTAGATTTATATTACCTTAATTCCAGTGAGACACAGAGACATTTTTCCTATAAAACTGTTTATTTCCCTCTCTTCTATGGTATTATTATTGTACATATTACATCTATTAATGTACAATCCCAACAGTTCACTGTTACAGTTACTTTACTATCTGCAGTCCTTTCCTTAACCTAGTACTTGTTTGTTTCCACTCACCTTCTGTATGCTGTTATGGGCAAATATATTCTATTTCTTGGACCAAATACTATGCTATATACATTTTGTGGTTTAGTCACTAAGTGGTGTCCGACTCTTGTGACCTCACAGACTATAGCTGCCAGGCTCCTCTGTCCATGGATTTCCCAGGGTTAGGGTTAGGGTTAGGGTTAGAGTATAATACCCTTTCCTTCTCCAGGGGATCTTCCTGACTCAGGGATCAAACCTGGGTCTCCTGCATTGTAGGCAATATCCTGCATTCAGGCAAATTCTTTACCAACTGAACCATCAGGGAAGCATATATACATATTACTTTACTCAATTGATTTTTAAATCAGTTAAGAGAATGAAAGGGAAAATATGCCCTTATACTATGCTTTTTAAATTACATAGTAACCTTCTTGAGCTCTCTTTGAAATTTTATGTGGATTTGAATTACTATCTGAAATCACTTGCTTTCAACCTGAAGAATTTCCTTAAGTGTTCCATGTAAGGCCTGGCAAGTGATAACAAATCCTCAAAGTTTCTGTTCATATGGAAATAAATTTCTTTTATTTTTAAACATTGCCCTGCTTGATATAGAACTCTTGAGTAATTTTTTTTTCTTTAAGTACATTATGTTAGCCCTCTGCTTCCTAAACTTTGTAGTTTCTGCAGAGAAGTCTGATACAACTATCCCTGGAGTTCTCTTTTAAGGTAATTAGTTTTCTCATGCTGCTTTCAAGATGTGATTCTTTGATTGTTAATGTTTTTGCTTATACGTCTGTTTATGGATCTCTTTGTGTTTGTACGCTTTGAATTCATTGAGCTTTCAAAATGTGTGAATTAGTTTTTCAGTAAATTTGGGAGTTTATAATCCAATATAATCTACTCTGCCATTATAATAAAGTAATTTTTAATTTGATAAATTTGGAAGTTTTGGATTTATTTATATTTTTATATCTACCTTGAAAAAATAAGTCAGAAGAATTTGAAAAAAGTTTTTGATGATTTTTGCCTTGATCCTAATGATAGGGGCTGTCATGTTTAGTTTATAGAAAAGATCATGGAAGTACACTTATTCTTAGAAACTTTGAGGCACAGTTTTGGAAAAGTGAGGTTAAATGTCCAGCTAATAATCTTATACATCTGTCTCGGAAATAGTAAGTGTTTGATGCATACACTATATGTATATATGTTTTAAATATTTGAGAATAATGTATTTAACATGAAGTATTCTAATAAAAATGCATATGTTTTTCTTTATTTTTCAGAATTTTTGCTACTACCAAGGGTATATTGAAGGTTATCCAAATTCAATGGCGATCATTAGCACGTGTAGTGGACTCAGGTTGTGATATATAATTTTACAGTTGCAAAACGGAATTTTTAAGAAATAATTTTCAAATTTAGAAATTATATTCAGAAGTTTTACTTTTATTTTTAATTAATTTTTATTGAAATACAATTGATTTACAAAGTTATGTTAGGTTCTACTGTACAACAAAGTGAGTCAGGTACGTGTGTGTGTGTGTGTGTGTGTGTGTGGCTCAGAAGTTAAAGCGTCTGCCTGAAATGTGGGAGACCTGGGTTCGATCCCTGGGTCAGGAAGATCCCCTGGAGAAGGAAATGGCAACCCACTCCAGTATTCTTGCCTGGAGAATCCCATGGAGGGAGGAGCCTGGTAATTCCATGGAGGAAGAAGCCTGGTAGGCTACAGTCTACGGGGTCCCACAGAGTCAGACACGACTGAGCTACTTCACTTCACTTCAATCTTCTTTAGATTATTCTCTCATATAGATATCACAGAGTATTGAGTGAGGTTTCTCGTGCTTTTCAGGAGGTTCTTATTGGTTATTTATTTTATATACAGCAGTGTCTATATGTCAATTCTCATTTACCAATTCAATCCCTCCCTCCACCCATCCCTGCTGGTAACCCTAAGTTTGCTTTCTACGTCTGTGACTCTACTTCTGTTTGGTAAATATGCTCACTTGTAACATTTTTTTTTAAATTCCACATAGAAGTGGTATCAGATAATATTTGTCTTTCTCCGACCAACTTCAGTCAGCGTGACAGTCTCCAGGTCCATCCATGTTGCTACAAATGGCATTATTTCATCCGTTTATGGCTTTTATGGCCTTTATATCCTTTTTATCTACATCTTTCGGTATAGCTATGTAGCACATATTCTTCATTCATTCCTCTGTTAGTAGACCTTTTGGTTGCTTCCAGGTCCTGGCTGTTATAAATAGTCCTGCAATGAATATTGGGGCACAAGTATCTTTTCAAATTATGCTTTTCTCCAGATATATACCCAGGGGTCAGATTGCGATGTCACATGGTTGCTCTATTTTTAGTTTTTTAAAGAGCTACCATACTGTTCTCCATAGTGGCTGTACCAATTTATAATTTGACCAACAATGTAGGAGGGGTCCCTTTTCTTCACACCCTCACCAGCATTATTTATTTGTACGCTTTTTAATTATGACTATTCTGAATAGTGTGAGGTTGTTCCTCATTGTAGTTTTGATTTGCATTTCTCTAATAATTAGTGATATTAAACATTTTTTTAGTTTGAGTGAACTCCAGAAGTTGGTGATAGACAGGGAGGCCTGGCATGCTGCAGTTCATGGGATTGCAAAGAGTCGGACATGACTGATCAACTGAACTGAACTGAATAATTAGTGATATTAAACATTTTTTCATGTGCCATATGTATCTCGTCTTTGGAAAAATGTCTGTTTAGATCTTCCACCCCTGTTTTTGATTAGTTTGTTGTGCTTTTTTATATTAAGCTGCATGCACTGTATATATATTTAAAAGATTAATCCCTTGCAGGTATTTTCTCCTATTTTGTGAACTTATATTTTTGTTTTGTTGATGGTTTATTTTGCTGTGCAAAATTTTTAAGTTATATTATGTTCCATATATTTTTGGTTTTATTTTCATTACTCTGAGAGGTGAATCAAAAAAGATCTTGCTTCAATTTATGCCAGAAAGTGTTTTTCCCATGTTTTCCTTTTAGAGTATTAATCCAGTTTTATATTCAGATCTTTAATTCATTTTGAGTTTAGTTTTGTGTATGGTATTAAAAAATGCTCTAGTTTTATTCTTTTACATATAGCTGTCCAGTTTTCTTTTCCCCAGCACCAGTTATTGAAGACCTTGTCTTTTCTCCATTGTATATCTTACCTCCTTTTCATAGATAAGATGACCATAGGTCACAGGTTTAGCTCTGAAATTTCTATCCAGTTTCAATATTTCTATTATTGTGCCAATGCCATACTGTTTTGATGAATGTAGCTTTGTAGTATACTCTGAAGTCAGGTAGCCTGATTCCTCCAGCTCCAGTTTTCTTTCTCAAGATTGCTTTGGCCATTCAAGGTCTTTTGTGTTTTCATACAAATTAAAAATTTTTTTTGTTCTAATTCTGTGAAAAATGCCACTGGAATTTAATAGTGATTGCATTTAATCAGTAGATTACTTTGGATAGTATAGTCATTTTGACAATATTGATTCTTCAAACCTGAGAACATGGTGTATCTCTACGTCTGTTTGTGTCATCTTTGCTTTCTCATCAATATCTTAGAGCTTTCTGAGTACAGGTCTTTTGCCTCCTTAAATAGATTTATTGCTAGTTACTTGGTTCTTTTTGATATGATGGTAAGTAGATTTTTTCATTAATTTCTCTTTTGGATCTTGCATTGCTAATGTATAGAAGTACAAGAGATTTTAGTGTATTAATTTTGTATCCTATAACTTTACCAAGTTCATTAATGAGCTCTAGTAGTTTTCTGGTGGTATCTTTAGGATTTTCTGTGTATAGTTACATTAATCTGCAAACAGGACAATTTTACTTTTTTTCCAATTTGTACTCCTTTTATTTCTTCTCTGGTTGTCCTGGCTAGGACTTTCAAAACTGTGTTGAATAAAAGTGGTGAGAGTGGATATCCTTGTCTTGTTCCTGATCTTAGAGGAAATGCTTTCAGTTTTTCACTGTTGAGAATGATGTTTGCTGTGGGTTTGTCATATATGGCCTTTATTATGTTGAAGTATGGTCCCTCTATTTTCACTTTTTGGAGTGTTTTTATCATAAATAGGTGCTGAGTTTTGTCAGAGCTTTTTCTGTGTGTGTTGAAATGATCATAAGACTTTCCCTCTTCAGTTTGTTAATGTGGCATATCATAGTGATCAATTTACATATACTGAGGAATCCTTCCATCCCTGTGATAAATCCCACTTGCTCATGAAGTGAAAGTGAAAGTGAAGTCACTCAGTCATGTCTGACTCTTTGCGACCCTGTGGACTGTAGCCCACCAGGCTCCTCATGGTGTATGATTATTTTAATGTGTTGTTGGATTCTGTTTGCTAGTATTTTGTTGAGGATTTCTGCATCCATGTTCATCAGTGATATTGGCCTTTAATATTCCTTATTTGTGACATCATTATCTGGCTTTGGTATCATGGTGGTGATGGCCACATAGAATGAGCTTGGGAGTGTTCCCTCTTCTGCAATTTTTTGGAATGATTTGGGAAGAATAGGTGTTAACTCTTCTCTAAATGCTTGAAATAATTCACCTGCTAAGTTTTCCATCCCTGGCCTTGTGTTTGGAAGTTTTAATCACAGTTTCACTTTCAGTACTTGTCATTATTCTGTTCATATGTTCCATTTCTTTCTGGTTCACTCTTAGAAGCCTGTATCCTTCTAAGAATTTGTCCACTTCTTCTGAGTTGTCCATTTTATTGGCATATAGTTATTTGTAGCAACTTGTAGTGTCAGTTACAATTTCTTTTTCATTTCAAATTGATTTGAGTCCTCTTTTTTTTTTCTTGATGAGTCTGGCTAAAGGTTTATTAATTTTGTTTATCCTCTGAATGAATCAGCTTTTTTTTTAGTTTCATTGATCTTTGCTAAGTTTTAAAGTGAGGTATGGCTTATTATGGGAAGCTGTCATTAAAAAAGCATGGTATGAAAACTCTTGCAATGTCTCCTACTCCCCTCCTGAATTAAGGGTTTATTTTTAGTGTATGTGGAAACCATTAGTATTAATTATAGCTAGATAAATGTCAATAGCATTACTACTACTCATTCCACTCAGTAAATTTGTGGATTATTGGTAATGTTTTCCTACTTCACCACCCAAGGCTAAGACTGAAAATAATCTACATACTATTAAAAACTGATTGTTTCATTTTATTGACTTTAAGAAAAATGAATTATTTTATTTATTGGCTTATTTTTTTTTAATTTGTAGGGGCTTGCTGCAGTTTGAAAATGTAAGTTATGGAATTGAGCCCTTGGAGCCTTCAGTTGGTTTTGAACATATGGTTTATCAAGTAAAACCTAGGGATTCAAGTTCTTCTGTATATACTGAGAAAGAAATTGAGCCAAGAGAAAAGCCCTATAAGATACAAAATGTAGAGGTGAGTGATCAGTTGAGTAAACTTATGTGGTTATTACTATGCAGCCATATAAACAATGTATTTTTATTATAAACCAGTTGCTTACAAATTATTAAGACAGAGAAATACCAGACACTTCAGATCTTGTGTTGTAAGCCTCAAAATTAGTCACTCAGTTTTCCAGAACTCCAAGCTGGCATTTTCCACCATTAATGGCATTTTCCCCTGTGATCCAGACCTTTGTTGTCTGCAGATACACTCCTTTCTCCATATCCATGATGTCTGAATTTTGATAAAATAAGCATGAGTGACATTCACACAAATACTGAAGACACCTATCTAGGATCCTGAGAAGAATCCCAAGTGTGTCTTATGGCAACTGCCTTAGGGTAGGCCATTATACTTTCCTTGCATCCTTATCCAGAGATGGAGAGACTGCTTCAATCAACAAAGACTCACCAGAGTTTAGAAGGTTGGTGACTCCAGCTTCATCAGAGTTTCTCATACACCCACATTCCAACTTTTAGGATCTTGCTTCTTTCAGCAGACACCCTGTGAGGGTAGAAGTTCAACTTGTGTTGCAGTCCATTCACTCACAAAGTGAGATTCTGTGTTTGGTTTTCAACAATCTCACCTCCACAGCTACAATAGTGAAAACAGTGTCTTTCATGACAAACATTTCTCTTGAAAAGGAGAACCAACAAGACATGTGTGTGTGTGTGTGTGTGTGTGTGTGTGCATGTATGTATACACCCATATACATGTATTTGATATAAATACACACAGAGAGAATGAGAAAATTTAAAGTAGACTGCAGACTGGCAGGCTGGAGACCATGGAAAAGTTGTGTTCAAATTTAAAGGCGGTCAGTTAGAAGGAATTTTTTTTTAACTTTTTACTTTGTGTTGGAGTATAGCTGATTAATATGTTGTGATAGTTTCAGGTGGATAAGCAACAGGACTCAGCCATACTTACGTATGTTACCATTCTCCCCAAAACTTCCGCCCTCTGCCTGTCCAGGCTGCCACATAGCGTTGAGCAGAGTTTCCTGTGCTATACAGTAGGTCCTTGTTGGTTATCCATTTTAAATACAGAAATGTGTACATTCTTGCTTACAAGGTAGTCCTTGTTCTATTAATACTTTCAACTGACCACTTGAGGTGCACACATATTAGGAAGGATAATCTACTCCACTCAAAGTCCACCAATTTAATGTCTATCTTATCCAAAATTATTTTCACATAAATATCCAGAATAGTTTTTGGACGAATATCTGGGCATTTGTGGCCCAGTCAAGTTCACAGATAAAATTAACTATCATACCAGATTTACAAAATTTATTTCATATTTCCTCTAAAAGTTTTATTCTTTAATCTCTTACATTTCAATATATGATTCAATTTAATTTTTTGTAAAAAGGGAGGAAGGGCTCTAAATCCATCATTTTTCATATGCATATCTAGTTTTCCCAATACCATTTGTTGAAGAGACTCATCTTTTTTTCACTGAATTTTCATGGCCCAGCCCTTTTATTTCAAAATCAGTTGACTATAGATTTAGGGATTATTTCTGCACATGCAGTAATATTCCAGTGATCTTTATGTCTATTCTTATGCCAGAGTCACTTTTTATTTACTGCAATATTTTTGAAATAAGTTCTGAAATTAGTAAGTGTACATCCTTCAGTAATGTTATTTTTCAAGATTGTTTTGGCTATTCTTGATGCTGTCAATTTCTAAATAAATGTTAGCATTCACTTATTTTCATTTCCCAAAAATGAAAGCTGAGATTGTGTTGATTCTGTGTTGTTTCAGTCCACTACCATGGTGTATAATGTTAATGGTGAAATAACATAAAAACTCCTGGGAATTTTCAACTCACTTTACTCTCTGAAAAAATTCTCCTGCCTCTCTCTATGTATCACCTTCTCTCTCTTTTCTTTGTGCACTCCTATTTTACATAATGGTATTTCCTGTGTTGTGCTCAGTTGCTTAGTCGTATCCAACTTTTTGGGACCCGAGTAACTGTAGCCTGCCAGGCTCCTCCATCCATGGGATTTTCCAGGCAAGAACAGTGGAGTGGGTTGCCATTTCCTTCTCCAGTATTTCCTGTGTTGGGTCTCAGGTTTTTGTTTGTCTTATATATTATCTTGTATATTTTTTCATGGCTTTATCTACTGCAATTTATAGATCTCCCACTCTCATTCCTTTTTTTCTTAGTTATTGAGCTTATGTAGCACATGATAATTGCCCAAGTTAAACCAAATACACACACACACACATTAACTATCTACCTATTTACATCTATCTGTATTGTCTGTCTGTCATCTATCAACATCTTCATGTCCCTTCTCACTCCCTGAATATTCCTACCAGTGATCTTTGGCATCTTCTAATTTTAACTTTTCACTCCAACGATATTGCAATTGGATTACTTAGCAGTGTTCTCTAGTTTTCTTCCCTTGATTCAATTCTTTAGTGCTTTCTTTACCAAAGCAAATTTTCAGGTAACAAGTGTCAACCTCATATAACACGTATCCAAGAAATTGGTTTTCTTTATTGACTACTTTCTTTCACTAAATAAAATTGTTTTTGAGGTCTTCTGAAATCTTAGCACCTACCCACTTTTCCAATGCACACATTTCTTGGCATTATTTTATGCACCTTTGTCTTAAATTTTAATTGTTATTCTAAAATAGACTATCTTATCTTAAAGATACTTATATATCTTTTCTCTTGAAAGCTTATTGTCCAGCAAATAAATGAATAAATTATTATCAGCTAAATATCATCAGTCCTTATCTCAAAGATGAAAATAAAAAAGGATTACTTCAGGAAATGTAAGTCAGCTAGCCCTTATATTGGGCTTCCGAGGTGGTGCAATAGTAAAGAACCCACCTGCCAATGCACGTGATACAGGAGACACAGTTCGAACCCTGAGTCAGGAAAGTCCCCTGGAGAAGGAAATGGCAATCCATTCCAGTATTCTTGCCTGGGAAGTCCCATGGACAGAGGAGCCTGGCAGGCTGCAGTCCGTGGGGTCACGAAAGAGTCGGACACGACTTAGCAACTAAGCAGCAGCATCAGTAGCAACTTACGTTGATTAAAACAAAGAAATAACTTTGAATCCTTCAAATCATTAATATAACCCCAACACAATTAATATAAATGCTTGTGTTTATCCTCCAGTAAAGTATTGTCTTTTCCTTGTTTCATCCTAAATGAAAGGATGGAGTCCTATAAGCAAAACTATCATGAAACATTTGGTGCTTAACCTTTGGATGGAAATTATAATAAATCGGTTAGACTGTAAGGGGATTTCATTTGCACTGTTTTGAAAAAAAAAAAAAAAAACCAAGTCTTCAAGGCTTTCAAAGAATTTTTAAAGGTGGAAAAAAATGAATGATCATGCAGCCCTGAATTTGTCTTAATGACCTTATTAACTTTTTCCCTTTAAATTACTGTAGTCTTCACTTTTCTCATCTTTGCTAAGTCCCAGATTAGATTTTCCCTCTTTATTGCTCCTCTTTATGTTAAGGAAAATGGTTTAAGTAAAATGTGATAGTTTTGAACTTTCAAGGAATTAAATATCAGTGTAAAAAGAAAAAAAAAGCAGACTTCAAGCATAATAAACATTTTCTCAATTTTTGAAATTTGATTCTCCTTTTCTGCTTCTATATATTTGTTCATTGCTTGTTGGTGGTATTAGTAACAGTTTTGAGTTAAATACACTACAATCTTAGAGTGTCCACAAAGACTGTCTCATAAGTTTTCCTTAGTATATTCCTCCTAGGTTAAATTCATATAAAAATAATGATGGAAACAAGTAATATTTTACTGATGGTAGTTAAAACAAGTATTACTTTGTCCCTAGAAATTGGCAGGGTGTAAATCACACAGATCATAAGCCCATTGGGCCTCACATTTGTGCCTAAGTTATCCACCATGGTCTGTGATGACATCGTAATCAGATTCCACATCCTGAGATATCTATGGCACAATTTAAGAAACTCAGTCATTTTGTTTCTCTGTTGCTCACATTTTTCTGAGGTCATTTATGCAAGGTTTAGTTTTATCTTCAGATGAAATTCCACCCCTCCAAACAGAGAGGTGCGCTTATTCTTTCAAGGTCACAAATAAAATCATAACACATTTTAATGTATGTGTGATGTATGATGGAATCATTATGTATGATGGAATCATTGAAGTAATGTAAATTCACATATAATGGTGATCAAGGGAAGATGTCCTTCAGAGCAGAGAATCAAATGAGTAGCCCTGTACCAATGGAAGGTAAAGTTATTTTCTGAATAAATTAGTTGATTGTTTTCTGAGTAAATTAATTAATTGAACAGATGCAAAAGAGGCAGCAAATAGTCTGAAAATGACTTCTGTTTTCATATATAAAATTGAATTTCTAACATTGAATTTGTGAAGTAGTGATATTACTTAAAATCTTTAAATAATTCTTCAATTTTCACCTAAGTTTGTGATTTTTTTTTAGCCTCTTCCAGACTTCTCTCAGTATATAGAAATGCATATTGTAGTTGAAAAAGACTTGGTAAGTATACTTTCATTTATTTGTCTCATGTTAATTTATATTAGCAATGGGAAGTTATAAAAAAATGTTGGAATAAATTTTTAACACAGAACAATAAATAATAATTTCTGCTTTAATGAATTTAAATTTCTGGTATCAGTAGTAAATAGAAAATCATATCTCTATTAGTTTATTTTTCATTTTATATAATTAATATAAATGAAAACATCTGTTACATACAGAATAGTTTCTGAGTAATTTTTATTCATCATTCTCATGCTCATAACCAGAGAAGGAAATGGCACCCCACTCCAGTACTCTTGCCTGGAGAATTCCATGGACGGAGGAGCCTGGTAGACTGCAGTCAGTCCATGGGGTCGTGAAGAGTCGGACACGACTGAGCGACTTCATTTTCACTTTTCACTTTCATGCATTGGAGAAGAAAATGGCAACCCACTCTAGTGTTCTTGCCTGGAGAATCCCAGGGATGGGGGAGCCTGGTGGGCTTCCATCTCTGGGGTCGCACAGAGTTGGACACGACTGAAGTGACTTAGCAGCAGCAGCAGCAGCATTCTCGTAACATCTAGTAACCTTTGATCTTTTTACTGTCTCCACAATTTTGCCTTTTTGAGAACGTCACACAGTTGAAATGTGAGGTCTATAGCCACGACAGATTGTCTTCTTTACCTTGGTAACATGCATTTAACTTTACTACGTGCCTTATCATGGATTTAGAGCTAATTTCTTTTTACAACTCAATAACATTGTATTGTCTGTATATACCAGTTTGTTTATCCATTCACCTTCTAAAGGGCATCTTGGTTGCCTCCACATTCTGGCAGTTAAGAATCAAGCTGCTGTAAATATCCCTGCACAAGGTTTTTCAGGGACGTATGTTATCTCCTTTGGGTAAACATCTAGCAGCATGATTTCTACATCATACGATAACAGTCTTTTTTTTTATTTGTTTTGTGGTTTGTGTGTGTGAGAAATTGCCAAGCTGTCTTCCAGGTGCCTTTTCCATTTTGCGTTCAGTACTTTAAATATAACATCTTCTGGCCCCTGCAGTTTTTGCTAAGAAATTGGCTAGTAATCTTATTATCATCCCTTTTACATGGTTAGTTGCTTTTTACTTATTATTTTCAATATTAGTATTCTCTTCATTTTTAGCTTTAGATAATTTGATTATAATGAGTCTTGGTGTGAGTCCCTTTGGCTTTATCCTTCTTAGAATTTGTTAAGCTTCCAGGATTTGTGGGTTCATGTGTTTCATCAAATTTGACAAGCTTTTGGCCATCGTTTAGATAATTTCTCTTCTTTTTCTGGGATTCTCTTTATCTGTATATTGTACTACGTAATGGTATCCCACAAGTTCCTCCCTTTCCTTTTTCTTTTTGGTTCTCAGACTCAACAATTTCAATTATCCTATTCTCAAGTTTATTGACTCTTTTTTATGTTCCTTTAAATCTGCTGTTGAATCCTTCTACTCAACTTATAATTCAGTTATTGCATTTTCAATGCCAGAATTCTGTTTGATTTCTTTTATAATTCTGTATCTTTGTTGATATTCTCATTTTATTCATACATCATTTTCCTGACTTCCCTTCATTCTTTTTATCCTTTAGCTTTTAAAAAAAAAAAAAAAACTTTTTATTTTGGAGTATAAGCAATTAACAGTATTGTGATAGTTTCAGGTACAGCAGATCGACTCAGTCATACATGCACATGTATCCATTCTACCCCAAGCTCCCCTCCCATCCAGGCTGCCACATGACATTGAGCAGAGTTCCCTGTGCTGTACAGTAATCCTCTGTTGGTTATCCATTCAAAATAAAGTTGTGTGTACATGTCCATCTCCTTTAGCTCTTTGAGCATATTTTAGATAGTTGTTTTAAGGACTTTGTCTAGTAAGTCTCCAAGTTCTCGGGACTGGTTTCTGCCAACTTATTTCATTCCCTTGAGCTGTGCTTTTATTGTTGTTTGCTAGTTTGCCTTATAATATAGACTGAATGTTTCTTTTCTGTTCAAATGTATGCTGATGAATAATGATGGTGGGGCTTCCCCAGGGGCTCAGCAGTAAAGAATTTGCCTGCAGTGCAGAAGCTGCAGGAGACATGGGTTCTATCCCTGGGTGGGGAAGATATCCTGGAGGAGGGCATGGCAGCCCACTCCAGTATTCTTGCCTGGAGAATCCCATGGACAGAGGAGTCCATAGGGTTACAAAGAGTCTGACATGACTGAAGCAACTGAGCAAGAAGCAAGAACATGCACATAGTGATGTTATTTGGCAGGGGAGCCTTTGGGAATGGCTTAGGTCATGAAGGTGGAGCCCTCATGAATGGGATTAAGCTAAGTCACTTCAGTCGTGTCCGACTCTGTGCGACCCCATAGACGGCAGCCCACCAGGCTCCCCTGTCCCTGGGATTCTCCAGGCAAGAACACTGGAGTGGGTTGCCATTTCCTTCTCCATGAATGGGATTAATGCCCTTATAAAAGAAAGGCCACCTGTTCTACCCTGTAAGGACACAGCATGTTCTCATCAACACAGAATTGATGTCTGTGACTGGAGACTTAACCTTTAAACTTTCCAGCCTTCAGAACTGTGAGAAACCAATGGTGGTTGTTTGAAACCAAGTTTTATGGTGTTTTGTTATAGTAGCCCAAATAGACTAAGGTGTCTTGTGATTTTTGTTGAAAATTCAGCATTTAAAAAAATAGACACCTTTTAAACCATTTTTTGGGGACTGGCTCTATGTCAGGGTAGCCTTTCACTGATTAGCTGGGTTACCTCTTAGTCCATGTGGTGAAAGTTTAAGATGTTCTCAGGTCTCTCTGACCATATGTCTTGCCTGAGCTTGTGGGATTCACTATATACATGGCTGCTTTTCAATATCTCAATTTCCAAAAAGTCTCACCCCAACTCCTTTTCAGGGCTTTATATCTGTATATTTCCACTTGTAATCTCTTGCTCCAAGTATCTGTGGGTCTGTCATAACCTTGAAGTTTTAACAAGCAGTGACCACCCCTGTTTGCTACCTGAAAACTGAGTTAGGTAACACAGAAAACAGTCATTTGGACACCTTCCAGATAGGTTAGAAAATTGCAAATAACGTCTTCTCTGCTCCACCTGGTATAAGAGAGGAAACTGGGGAACAGATGGACCTTTCCTCCAGACTAAACCACACCATGCTGGGGAGGAAGTAGGGCATAGGAGAGTAAATGCCATACAATTTCCTGTCATTTTCAAGGTGGGTTTTTCTTGGTTGGACATTGGCTTGGCTGCTGTAGACCTTTGGATGTTTTCCAGAGGTTTTCCAGAGGCTCCAATGGGGTTATTATATCAACCATTTTCTGATTGTCTTTTGATATTTCCAGAGAAAAACAAAGGCTTGGTGTTTTCTGGTTCTCCCTTTTGCTGATTTCACTTCCATGAAGAATATTTTTAATTATTTGTTTTCATCATTTTACAAAGGCTGCTTCAAAATCTTTGTCATATATATTTCTAATAAATGATGTACTTCAGTGTTGACATGTATTGACTGACTTTTCTTCCTCACCATAATTCAAAAATATCAGTTCTTCAACACTTGGCCTTCTTTATGGTCCAATCTCACATGACTATTGGAAAAACCACAGCTTTGACTATATGGACCTGGGTCAGAAAAATGATATCTCTGCCTTTGAATATACTGTTTAGTCTTGTCATAGGTTTGTCATAGCTTCCCTTCCAAGGAGCAAACATCTTTTAATCTCATGGCTGATTATTGGTTGTGTGCCTGTGTGTATGTGCTAAGTCACTTTAGTTGTGTCTGACTCTATTTCGGCCTGTTTCCCACACTTTGATTAGGTTGTTTGTTTTTCTGGTATTGAGTTGTATGAGCTGCTTACATATTTTGGAAATTAATCCTTTGTCAGATGTTTCATTCCCTATTATTTTCTCCCTTTCTGAGGGTTGTCTTTTCACCTTGCTTACAGTTTCCTTTACTGTGCAAAAGTTTTTAAGTTTAATCAGGCCTCACTTGTTTACTTTTATTGTCATTTCCATTACTCCAGTGGGTGGGTCATAGAGGATCTTGCTTTGATTTATATCGTCAAGTATTCTGCCTGTATTTTCCTCTAAGAGTTTTATAGTTTCTGATCTTACATTCAGGTCTTTAGTCAATTTTGAGTTTATCTTTGTGTATGGTGTTTCATTCTTTTACATGTAGCTGTCTAGTTTTCCCAGCACCATTTATCAAAGAGGCTGTCTTTGCCCCATTGCATATTCTTGCCTCCTTTGTCAAAAATAAGGTACCCATAGGTGCATGGGTATATTTCTGGGCTTTCTATCTTGTTCCATTGGTCTATATTTCTGTTTATGTGCTAGTACCATACTGTCTTGATGAATGTGGCTTTGTAGTATAATCTGAAGTCAGGAAGGTTGATTCCTCCAGCTCCATTCTTCTTTCTCAAGACTGCTTTGGCTATTCAGGGTCTTTTGTGTTTCCATGAATTGTGAAATTTTTTGTTCTAGTTCTGTGAAAAGTGCCATTGATAATTTGATAGAAATCGCATTGAATCTGTAGGTTGTGTTTGCTAGTATAGTCATTTTCACAATATTGATTCTTAAAACTCTGGAACATGGACTATCTCTCCGTCTGTTTATTTCATCTTTGACTTCTTTCATTAGTGTCTTATAATTTTCTGTGTACAGTTCATCTCCTTAGGTAAGTTTATTCCTAAATGTTTAATTATTTTGTTGCAATGGTGAATGGGATTGATTGCTTAATTTCTCTTTCTGATTTTTCGTTGTTAGTATATAGAAATGCAAGTGATTTCTGTGCATTGATTTTGTATCCTACAACTTTGTTAAATTCACTGATTAGCTCTAGTAGTTTTCTGATACTATCTTTAGGGTTTTCTATGTACAGGATCATGTACATCTCACTGTTTGTCATCTGCAAACAGTGAGAGCTTTATTTGTTCTTTCCTGATCTGGATTCCTTTTATTTCCTTTTCTTCTCTGATTGCTGTAGTTAGGACTTCCAGAACTATGTTGAATAATAGTGGTGAAAGTGGACATCCTTGTCTTGTTCTTAATCTTAGAGGGAATGCTTTCAATTTTTCACCATTGAGAATAATGTTTGCTGTAGGCTTATCACATATGGTCTTCACTATGTTGAGGTCCTGGAGAAGGCAATGGCACCCCACTCCAGTACTCTTGCCTGGAAAATCCCATTGACAGAAGAATCTGGTGGGCTGCAGTCCATGGGGTCGCGAAGAGTTGGACACGACTGAGCAACTTCACTTTCACTTCTCACTTTCATGCATTGGAGAAGGAAATGGCAACCCACTCCAGTGTTCTTGCCTGGAGAATCCCAGAGATGGGGGGAGCCTGGTGGGCTACCGTCTATGGGGTCACACAGAGTTGGACATGACTGAAGTGACTTAGCAGCAGCAGCAGCATGTTGAAGTAGGTTCTTTCTATGCCCATTTTTTGGGTACTGAATTTTGTCAAAGGCTTTCTCTGCATCTATTGATATGATCATATGGTTTTTATCTTTCACTTTGTTAATATGGTATGTCACATTGATTGATTTCTGTATATTGAAGAATCCTTGTATCCCTGGAATAAACCCAGTTTGATCATGGTATATGAGCTTTTTGATGTGTTGCTGAATTCTGTTTGCTAAAATTTTGTTGAGGAGTTTTTCATCTATGTTCATCAGTGATATTGGCCTGTAGTTTTCTTTCTCTGTGTTGTCTTTGGTTTTGGTATCAGGCTGATGGTGGCCTTGTAGAATGAGTTTGAAAGTGTTCCTTCCTCTGCAATTGTTTGAAAGAGTTTTAGAAGGATAGGCACTAGCTCTTCTATAAATGTTTGATAGAATTCTCCTGTGAAGCCATCTGGTCCTGGGCTTTTGTTTTGGGGGAGATTTTTGATCACAGCTTCAATTTCAGTGCTTCTAATTGGATTGTTCATAATTTCTGTATCTTTCTGGTTCAGTATTGGAAGATTGATCTTTTCTAAGAATTTATTTCAGGTTATCCATTTTATTGCCATATAATTGTTCATAATAGTCTCTTATAATCCTTTGTATTTCTGCATTGTCTGTTGTAACCTCTCCTTTTTCATGTCTAATTTTGTTGATTTGCTTCTTCTTTTTTTTGTGATGTGTCTGGCTAAAGGTTTATCAATTTTGTTTATCTTCTCAAAGAACCAGCTTTTGGCTTTATTAATCTTTACTATTGTTTCATTTCTTTTATGTTTATTTCTGCTCTGATCTTTATGATTTATTTCCTTCTACTAATTTGGGGATTTGTTCTTCTTTATCCAGTTGTTTGAGGCATAAAGTTAGGTTGTCTATTCGATGTTTTTTCTTGTTTCTTGAGGTGGGATTGTATTGCTATAAACTTCCCTCTTAGAACTACTTTTGCTGCATCCCATAGGTTTTGAGTTGTCATGCTTTCATTGTCATTTTTTCCTAGAAATTTTCTGATTTCCCTTTTGATTTTTTCAGTAACCAGTTGTTTTGTAGATACATATTGTTTAATCTCCAAGTGTTTGTGTTTCTGCAGTTTTTTTTCTTATAATTGATATCTAGTCTCATAACATTGTGGTCGGAGAAAATTCTTGATATGATTTCAATTTTATTAAATTTTCTGAGGTTTGATTTGTGACCCAAGATGTGGTCTATCCTGAAGAATCTTCCATGTGCACTTGAGAAGAATGTATATTCTTCTGCATTGGATGGAATGCCCAGAAGATATCAATGAGATCCATTTCATCTAATGTATCCTTTAAGACTTGTGTTTCCTTATTAATTTTTTAGTGAAAGTGAATGGGAAGTCGCTCAGTTGTGTCCGACTCTTCGCGACCCCATGGACCACAGCCTACCAGGCTCCTCTGTCCATGGGATTTTCCAGGCAAGAGTATTGGAGTGGGGTGCCATCGCCTTCTCCGAATATACTATCTAGGTTGGTCATAACTTTCCTTCCAAGGAGTAAGCGTCTTTTAATTTCCTGGCTGTAATCACCATCTGTTGGGTATATAGATATTTACAATTGTTATGTCTTCCTCTTGGATTGATCCCTTTATCATTATGTAGTGTCCTTCCTTATCTCTTGTAAACTTATTTATTTTAAGGTCTATTTTGTCTGATATGGGGATTGCTACTCCAGCTTTCTTTTGCTTCTCATTTGCATGCAATATATTCTTCCATCCTCTCACTTTCAGTCTATATGTGTCTTTAGATCTGAAGTGAGTTTCTTGTAGACAGCATATATTTGGGTCTTATGTCCATGCAGCCCGTCTGTGTCTTTTGGTTGGAGCATTTCATCTGTTTACATTTAAAGTAATTTTCATATATATGTTCCTATTGCCATTTTCTTAACTGTTTTCATTTGTATATCTTTTTCTTCTCTTGTATTTCTTGACTATATAAGTCCCCTTAACATTTGTTCTAAAGCCTTGGTCATACTGAATTCTCTTAACTTTTGCTGTCTGAAAAACTTTTTCTCTCTCCAACAATTTTGAATGAGATCCTTGCCAGTTACAGTAATCTTGGTTGTAGATTTTCCCCTTTCAGTGCTTTAAAAATATCCTGCCATTCCCTCCTGGCCTGCAGAATTTCTGCTGAAAGATCAGATGTTAAACCTATGAGGTTTCCCTTGTATGCTACTGTTGCTTTTCCCTTGCTGCTTTTAATATATTTCCTTTGTCTTTAGTCTTTGTAAATTTGATTAGTATGTGCTTGATGTGTGTCTCCTTGGGTTTATCCCGTACGGGACTCTTTGCACCTCTTTGAACTTGATTGACTATTTCCTTTTCCTTGTTGGGGAAATTTTCAACTATAATCTCTTCAAATTTTTTTCTCATACTCTTTCTTTTTCTCTTCTTCTGGGACCTCTATAATTCAAATGTTGGTAAATTTGATATTGTCCCAGGGGTCTCTGAAACTATCCTCAGTTCTTTTCATTCTTTTTACTTTATTCTGCTCTTCAGAAGTTATTTCCACCATTTTATCTTCCAGCCCACTGATTTATCCTTCAGCTTCAAATATTCTGCTCTTGATTCCTTCTAGTGTATTTTTAATTTCAGTCATTGTGTTGTTTGTGTGTTTATTTTTTAATTCTTCTAGGTCTTTGTTAATGGATTCTTGCATTTTCTCCATTCTGTTTTCAAGGTTTTTTGTCATCTTTACTATCAGTATTCTGAATTCTTTTTCAGGGAGCTTGCTTATTTCCTCTTCATTTATTTGGGCTTGTGTGTTTCTAGGTTGTTCCTTCATTTGTGTAGTATTTCTCTGCTTTTCTTTTTTTTTTTTTTATCTTCTTGTGTTTGAGGTCTCAAGGTCTTGTCTTCCCAGGCTTCAAGGTTGAATTCTTTTGTTCTTTTGGTTTCTGCCCTCCTAGTTTTGTGCTGAGTTTTTTTTTTTTTCCTCTGATTGGCAAGGTTGAGTGAGGTGGTAATCCTATCTGCTGATAATTAGGTTTGTATATTTGTTTTGTTTGTTGTTTAGAAACAAATGCTAATGCTTGTTGGGTAATGCTGGGTCTTGTATTCAGGTGGTTTCCTTTGTGTGAGTTCTCACTATTTGATACTCCCTAGGGTGAGTTCTCAGAGAAGGCAATGGCACCCCACTCCAGTACTCTTGCCTGGAAAATCCCGTGGACCAAGGGGCCTGGTGGGCTACAGTCCATGGGGTCGCGAAAAGTCGGACACGACTGAGCGGCTTCACTTTCACTTTTCACTTTCATGCATTGGGGAAGGAAATGGCAACCCACTCCAGTGTTCTTGCCTGGAGAATCCCAGGGATGGGGGAGCCTGGTGGGCTGCCGTCTATGGGGTCGCACAGAGTCCATACACGACTGAAGCGACTTAGCAGCAGCACCAGCAGGGTGAGTTCTATGGTAGTCTAGGATCTTGAAGTCAATGCTCCCACTCCAAAGGCTCAGGGTTTGATCTCTGGTCAGGAATGAAGATTCTACACATGTTTTGTTATGGCATTAAGTGAGATTAAAACAAATACCCAAAAACGAGAAACCAAAGATGAACCTCAGACAAATGGCAGTTACAAAATCAGGCAAAGAATAATTTAAATAACAAAATATATACATATGCACCCATAAGCAAGTTCAAAACTGTTAAACAAAAATAAAGTACAGTAGATTTCCCTGGCAAACAAAGGAAAAAAAAATTATATCTACCAGTTTAGAATAAAACTAGCTAAAGCATAAACTGGAAGACAAAACAAAAGCAAGGTGCCAGGTGGGGAATAAAGCAATGAAAACAAAGCTAATAAATATGTTGAATGGAAAGGAAAGAAAAAAAGAATAGATATGCAAAGTTAAATAGAGGTAGATAAAGAAGATTTATATACATTAAAGATTAACTGCAAGGGGAAGAGAACAGTAGGAAAAGCAAACAAAGGTATAAATGTAGAAAAAATAATAATAGGTTTTAAAGAAATTAAAATTTAAAGAGGAAAAAAGGAAGAAGAAAGGAAGAAAAAAAAAAGAAAATTCCATAAAACTGCAAAAGCACAACACAGAGGCAGGGGTTTATAGCAACAATTTAAAAAAAAATGTCATTGAGAAAAGAGAAAAAAAGCTTAAAAGCTTAGATTTCATAGTGCCAAAAAATTGAAAACTGCACAGCAGGAAAGCCGGGTTTGGGTTGGGGGGGGCGGTGGTGGTGCGGGGGTGGAGAAAAAGAAATAAAGAAAAAAAATATTTAAAAATCCAAATGAATCTACAGAACAAGTCAAAACATAAAAACAATAAATGTTTTTCTTGAGTCACTGCTGTTAGTGTCCTTTCCCTCGCTGGGAGTCACAGTCCACCTCACCTCCCTGGGATGCCCTCCAACACTGTGCTGGTCTCTGGACCTGCTGTGGGGGCAGCTCAGATCCCAATCTGCTCCTACTCCTGTGTGTTCTTGCCTCCAATGTCCACAGCTGTCAGAACTAGCGTGTTTTCTTTTGTGGGAGCTCTCAGTGCCCTTTTATATGTTCCATAGACACAGAGTCTGCCTAGTTGATCATGCGGATTTAATCTGCAGCTTATACAGCTGGTGGGAGGGGTTTGGGTCTTCTTCCTTAACCACACTGCCCCTGGGTTTCAATTGTGGTTTTCTTTCCGTCTCTGCATGTGGCTAGTCCACCGGGGTTTGCTCCTGAGGCTGCCCTGGAGGACTTGGGTCTGCCCCAGTGAGGGCCAGGTGTGGAGGTGGTGCAGCTGCTTGGGTTGCAGGGGCTCTGGCAGCACCAGGTACTCAGGGGAGTTGGCAGCCAGGGCCGCATAAAATATAGTGCTCTAGAAGGGTATGGCAACCAGTATTGGCCAATACACTCCAGTATTCTTGCCTGGAGAACTCCCCTGGCAGAGAAGCCTGGCAGGTCTACAAGGTCACAAAGAGTTGAACATGCCCGAAGGGACCCTGCGTACATAGATGCAAGACTTTTTATGCCTGTGGCGGCTTTGCCCCAGTGAGGGTTGATCATGAAGATGGTGCAGCTGCTTGGCTTGCAGGGACACTAGGTGCCAAGTGTGCAGGGGCACAGACTGCCTCCGCCACAGGAGTTAAGACCCTATCAGGGTCTTTCTTCAAGTTTCTCGTAGCTGGCGATCAGAAGGCCCCTATAGCCAGTTTTTCTCTGCATCTCTGCGTGTTCAGGCACTTGCCCGAGGTCCTTCTTTGTTGTTCGACCCATTAGGCATAGAGGGCACCCCCCGCCCTGGCTGGAGCCCTACTGTGTAGCCTTGCACATCAGTCAAGGAGCACCCTGGGTGGGGTCCTCCTCTGTAGTTCAGTGTGTCAGGTGTTTGAGGGCCAGCCTCTCTATTGTTCAGCTGCTGATCAGGCGTGTGCAGAGAGGGAGGGTAGGGTGATGGCTCCACTGCCTCCATGTGACGGCCGTATCGCCTTGCTTCCATGGCTGCCTGGCTTTCCTCCACAGGCTTTTCCCACTGCAGTCTCCTCTCTCACATCCCCTTGATCCGTCTCTCCACAGTCAACACCACCCTCGCCCTGGGATTGCTCCACAATCCTTCAACTCAAGTTCCCAGCCACTGCGCCTTCTAGGGAACCTACATCCCTGTCCCGGGTATGTATGGCTAGTGGCAAGGACTGTCTGATTCTCATTCCGTTTAGGTGCCACAGTTCAGTTGTTTCAGTCTCAGCCTTAAATGTTTCTCTTCTGACTCAGACAGTTGCCCAGATGTTGGGACTGTACCCTTGCTTCACTTTCCCCACCCACTGAGGGCAGGTCCAGTCCTAGTAACACTCCTGTTTTTCTCCCTAGTTCCTTCATCCTACCGAGTTTTGCGTGGTTCTATAAATTCCTTTCCACTGGTCAGGTACTCTTGTCCACTCTCAGCTGGTGTTCTGCATGTATTTCTGTGTCTGAAGGTGTATTCTTGATGTATCTGTGGAGAGAGATGTACTCCAGGTCCACCTACTCCTCCACCTCCTTGTTCTCTCCCTTCTTCAGTTTCTTTAATCAATGTCTTTATATAGTTTTCAGTGAAAAGACCTTTCATTTTCTTGGTTAAATTTATTCATAGGTATTTTATTTTTCTGATGCAATTGTAAATGGCATTGTTTTTTTTTAGTTTTGCTTTCTGATAGCTTATTATTGTCAAGAGATAATATAACTGATTTTTGTATATTGGTTTTGTATCTTGCAACTTTAGTGAATTTCTTTCTATTTCCAACAGTTGATGGGCTTTCCTGGTGGCTCAGTTGGTAAAGAATCTGCCTGCAATGCAGGAAACCCAGCTTTGATCCCTGGGTTGGAAAGAACTCCTGGAGAACGGAATGGCTACCCAATCCAGTATTCCTGCTTAGAGAATTTTATAGACAGGAGCCTGGTGGGCTACAGTCCAAAAGAGCTGGGCACAACTGAGCAACTAACACTTTCATTTTAGGGTTTTCTATTTATGTCACCTGCAAATAGTGACAGTTTCACTTCTTTCTTTCCCAGTTTGAATATCTTTTAGTTGTTTTTCTTGCCTAATTGCTCTGACTGAGGCTTCCAATACTATGCTAGATAAAAGTGGCAACTATAGGTATCCTTCTCTTGTTCCTGGTCTTATTGGGAAAGTTTCCAGCTTTACACTGCTGACTGTGATGTTGATCATGGCCTTTATTATGCTGTGGCGCATTCTCTCTATATTCACTTTGGTGAGTTTTTATCCTGAAAGCAGACTGAAGTTTATTAAATGCTTTTTCTGCATCTATTGAGATGATGATATAATTTTTTTATTCTTCATTTTGTTAACGGGGTCTATCACACTGATTGATTCAGAGAGATTGAACTATTCTTGGATCCCTGGAATATAACTCACTGGATCATGGTGTATGATCGTTTCAGTGTATTGTTGAATTCATGTTGCCAGTATTCTCTTGAGGATTTCTCCACCTATATTCATTAGGAATTTGGCCTATAATTTTCTTTTATTCATGCTATTTTTGAGTGGTTTTGATATTAGGATAATGCTGGCCACATAAGTGAGTTTAGAAAGTTTTCTTCTTTTTGTGAAAACTTATAGTATCTTTTTTGCTTGTTTTTCATTTTCACACTTAATATATATCATGCTATCTATAATAATAGATAATGTTTCAGTTCAGTTCAGTTGCTCAGTCATGTCCAACGCTTTGAGACCCCATGAATCACAGCCAGGCTTCCCTGTCCATCACCAGCTCTCAGAGTTCACTCAAACTCATGTCCATCAAGTCAGTGATGCCATCCAGCCATCTCATCCTCTGTCATCTCCTTTTCCTCCTCCCCCCAGTCCCTCCCAGCATCAGGGTCTTTTCCAATGAGTCAACTCTTTGCATGAGGTAGCCAAAGTATTGGAGTTTCAGCTTTAGCATCAATCCTTCCAGTGAACACCCAGGACTGATCTCCTTTAGGATGGACTGGTTGGATCTCCTTGCAGTCCAACGGACTCTCAAGAGTCTTCTCCAGCACCACAGTTCAAAAGCATCAATTCTTCAGCACTCAGCTTTCTTCACAGTCCAACTCTCACATCCATACATGACCACTGGAAAAACCATAGCCTTGACTAGATGGACCTTTGTTGGCAAAGTAATATTCTGCTTTTCGATATGCTACCTAGGTTGGTCATAACTTTCCTCCCAAGGAGTTAAGCGTCTTTTAATTTCATGGCTGCAGTCACCATCTGCAGTGATTTTGGAGCCCCCCAAAATAAAGTCTGACACTGTTTCCCCATCTATTTCCCATGAAATGGGAATGGGAAATTTCCCATAAAATGGCCTCATAAGTGAATTTATAAAATTTTCTTCTTTTTGTGAAAGTTTGTAGTGTCTTTTTTTTTGTTTTTCATTTTCACACTTAATATATATCATGCTATCTATAATAAGTCTCTTATACACATCTTTGGATGACACCCCACTCCAGTACTCTTGCCTGGAAAATCCCATGGACAGAGGAACGTGGTGGGCTGCAGTCCATGGGGTCGCTGAGGGTCGGACACGGCTGTGTGACTTCACTTTCATTTTTCACTTTCATGCATTGGAGAAGGAAATGGCAACCCACTCCAGTATTCTTGCCTAGAGAATCCCAGGGGAGCCTGGTGGGCTGCCGTCTATGGGGTCTCACAGAGTCGGACACGACTGAAGCGACTTAGCAGCAGCAGGAGCAGCAGCTCTTTAATTACAGTAATTCATAATTATAAATACCTACTTAGGGTTTTGTAAGGATTAAATTGGCTAAAGCACTTGACATTGGCCTGGCTTAATTAAGTACAAGCATATCAAAATGTTCCTTATTACTTGTTTTATTTGTGATATTTATTACTCACTAATAGAATTTATAAGATCCAATTGAGATTTACAGTTTATATTTTTAATGTGCATGTCATGTATAGTGTTTATTTTTGCAGATAAATTCCCAAATCTATTTAAGCCATATAGTTTGAACATATTTTCTTTATGTCTCCTATTTTAGATTTTTACTTCATTTAATATTACAGTAATTCTATCTTCATTAGAGCTTTGGATAGATGAAAATAAAATTCCAGTAACTGGAGATGCTAATGAATTATTACACAGATTTTTAAAATGGAAACGATCTTATCTTGTTCTACGTCCACATGATGTGGCGTTTTTACTTGTGTGAGTATATCTTGTCATTACTAAACCTTGCACATTAGAAAGCATATGTAATTTGACCTAATTTCTGACAGGCCCTTAAGGAAAAAATATCTTGTCATTTCTTTATATACAATATCTTGTGAATCGTATTTTTCACAACATAAGTTTTATAGCAGAATTACTGATATCAGTTGCTCTATATATTGGCTGATAGTTAAAACTCACTTCAATCTTATTAAAGTATGTCTTCTTACACTGAGTATATAGCATATCATTAAATGTGCCTAACTGGTAGCACTAGTGGTAAAGAAACTGCCTGCCAATGCAGGAGACTCAAGAGATGTGAGTTCAGTCCTGGGATTGGGAAGATCCCCTGGAGTAGGAAATGGCAACTCACTTCAGTATTTTTGCCTGTAAAATACCATGGGCAGAGGAACCTGGTGGGCTACAGTTCATGGGGTCACAAAGAGTCAGACACGACTGAGTAACTAACACTTAACTAAATGTAAAATATTAACAATATCTATTTGAAGAAATGTATTCTATGAATTTAGAGATGTAGCCTTCTTTTTATGCTTTGTTTCTATAAAACAAAAGCAAATAATGATGAAGTGGAAACACTGTTGTACATTTCAATATCTCTAATATGCTATATTCACAGTAAACCACATTTTTTAAAATACAAGCCTCCATTTCTGTTTAATAATCTCTTTGTTTTTATCTTATCAATATTCAGGACCCATATGTATTATATAATATCATATTATGTAAAAATCATATATATAATTATAAAATTTTAACCTTTTATATTATTTTTCTTCCACAAATACACATACCTTTGCATGGTTAGACCAGGCTAATTATATCTGATTAAGAGGGGGTTTCAACCCAGAAGCTTACTCTGCACATTTGTCAACTGAATCGTCTTAGCTTTCTAGTTTTAAGGAATTTTATTTATTTTTGTTATGTTTACTTTGTAAGAATCAGTAAATTTTGAAAATAAAAAAGAATCTTCATTATTGTCTAAAAATTAATATGATTCACTTTTTATTATTTTAATCTATATTGCTATTTTAAAAATAAGCAGATATGTATCATCCATTTCTATGCTTTCTTATCCTAGTGTTAAGTGGAAATAGTTGAAATTGTTATTTGAGTATGCAAAATAACAAAGCACTAGTTAAATTTAATATTAATTGTGCTTAATTTTTCAAAATTATATGATTATGCTTTTTTAAACTTAAGTTACAGAGAAAAATCAAATTATATTGGTGCAACCTTTCAAGGGAGGATGTGTGATAAACACTATGGAGGAGGTGTTGCTCTGGTATGGTATGATTTAATTTACTTGGCTAAGATGTATAAATAAGATGCTATTTAGATTAATATGCATTTAATTTTCTATAGTTTATTATGGCTAAGTATACATGAACCGTGAAGTTTCAGATGTTCAAGCTGGTTTTAGAAAAGGCAGAAGAACCAGAGATCAAATTGCCAACATCCATTGGATCATTGAAAAAGCAAGAGAGTTCCAGAAAAACTTCTATTTCTGCTTCATTGACTATGCCAAAGCCTTTGACTGTGGATCACAATAAACTGTGGACAATTCTGAAAAAGATGGGAATACCAGACCACCTAACCTGCCTCTTGAGAAATCTTTATGCAGGTCAGGAAGCAACAGTTAGAACTGGACATGGAACAACAGACTGGTTCCAAACAGAAAAAGGAGTACGTCAAGGGTGTATATTGTCACCCTCCTTATTTAACTTCTATGCAGAGTACATCATGAGAAATGCTGAACTGGATGAAGCACAAGCTGGAATCAAGATTGCCAAGAGGAATATCAATAACCTCAGATATGCAGATGACACCACCTTTATGGCAGAAAGCAAAGAAGAACTAAAGAGCCTCTTGATGAAAGTGAAAGAGGAGAGTGAAAAAGTTGGCTTAAAGCTCAACCTTCAGAAAACTAAGATCATGGCATCTAGTCCCATCACTTCATGGCAAATAGATGGGGGAACAGTGGAAACAGTGAGAAACTTTATTTTCTTGGGCTCCAAAATCACTGCAGATGTGACTGAAGCCATGAGATTAAAAGACACTTACTCCTTAGAGGAAAAGTTATGACCAACCTAGACAGCATATTAAAAAGAAGAGTTTGCCAACCAAAGTCCATCTAGTTAAGGCTATGGTGTTTTCAATAGTCATATATGGATGTGAGAGTTGGACTATAAAGAAAGCTCAGTGCTGAAGAATTGATGCTTTTAAACTGTGTTGTTGGAGAAGACTCTTGAGAGTCCCTTGGACTGCAAGGAGGTTCAACCAGTCCATCCTAAAGAAAATCAGTCCTGAATATCCACTGGAAAGACTTGATGTTGAAGCTGAAACACCAATACTTTGGCCACCTGATGTGAAGAGCTGACTCTCTGAAAAGACCCTGATCCTGGGAAAGATTGAAGGCAGGAGGAGGAGGGCACGACAGAGGATAAGGTGGTTTGATGGCATCACCAACTCAATGGACTTGAGTTTGAGTAAACTCCAGGAGTTGGTGATGGACAGGGAAGCCTGCAGTGCTGCAGTCCATGGGTTGCAAAGAGTCGGACAGGACTGAACAACTGGACTGGACTGAACCGATATTAAAATTTCCATAATGATTCTAGGGATCTTTTCCTGCTGCTGACAAAAATCTGTGAACTGTTAAAAGTCCTCATTTAACTTAATATATATATATAATTTTTAAAATTTTCCTCTAATGAGTTCAAATTATCCTCTTTAGAAAGTTAGGGTAGTGATCTATTTTATAGTTTTATAAGATGCTCATAATTTTTTCATATAGTCAATATTTAATAATTTTAATGTCAATTAATTTTATATAAATAATTTTAATTGTGAGCTTCTTCTCCATTTTTTAGCTAATTTAATTATGAACNCTGCTGCTGACAAAAATCTGTGAACTGTTAAAAGTCCTCATTTAACTTAATATATATATATAATTTTTAAAATTTTCCTCTAATGAGTTCAAATTATCCTCTTTAGAAAGTTAGGGTAGTGATCTATTTTATAGTTTTATAAGATGCTCATAATTTTTTCATATAGTCAATATTTAATAATTTTAATGTCAATTAATTTTATATAAATAATTTTAATTGTGAGCTTCTTCTCCATTTTTTAGCTAATTTAATTATGAACTGGGTTAAAATTAAACTCCTGTAACTATCAATTGCCTCAAAATGCTTCCTGGGATATGGGTGAAGAATAATAACTTCATCAAATGCACTAAATGGCACTTCTAGTAGAAAATCTTAATGTGCTTAATATTGGCATGTTTTTGCTTCTATTGCATAATACTTTGATTATTCCTGACATACCAAACTTGCCTTTTTAAATTTTTTGTGTGTTTGTACACAGTCATCTGAAGTTTTATTTATTTTTTTTGTGTGTCTTTCAAAAGATCCTCTTATCAGAAAAAAAGATAATCAAAATTTACCATTCAAATATCACAGGGCTTTAAAAAGCCATTTGAGTAATGACATTTCAAAATTGTTTTCTTTCTCATTCCCTCAGGGGGAAAAACCTGTATGGAACATAGGCTGGCACTTCGTTTCTTACATGGTAGTATACATGTTTCAATGCCATTCTCCCAAATCATCCCACCCTCTCCCTCTCCCTCAGAGTCCAAAAGTCCATTCTATACATTTGTGTCTCTTTTGCTGTCTCGCATACAGGGTCATCATTACCATCTTTCTAAATTCCATATATATGTGTCAGTATACTGTATTGGTGTTTTTCTTTCTGACTTACTTCACTCTGTATAATTGGCTCCAGTTTCATCCATCTCATTAGAACTGATTCAAATGTATTCTTTTTAATGGCTGAGTAATACTCCATTGTGTATATGTGCCACAGCTTTCTTATCCATTCATCTGCTGATGGTCATCTAGGTTAGAATGGCAATGCATCATGCACTTCTTTCAATAAATAAGTGAAGATATAAGAAGAATCAGTGAAATGGAGACATAAATTTCATACTTTAAATTCTTAATTCATGAAGATATGGCTTATCTTTTACAGCAAATGATTACCTAGTCTCAAAAGCTAGAATTTGGTTGATTTACCCAGTCATAGGCAACTCTGAAAAATCTTAAGACTTTCCAATGCAACCAGTTTAGCTACCAAGTGGAAGGATATCTCCTTGTTTACTGGAGGGCAGTGGTCTCTGTACTGAAAGGAGCAATCAGAGAACTCTTCTAGTATTCTTCTGTCTTATTCTCCACACTTCACTGGGGTAATCACTGCCTAACCTTTCACTGGAAAAATTAACAGCAGCCAATATTCACAGAAATGCGATACCGAAGAAAATAGTCAAAGCTCATGTCCTCTTAAACTTAAACACTCACCACCCTCTCCCCTGCTTAACCCCCAGAGTTGTAGAATAAATTCTAAGAACCAAATTTTTTCTATACCGCTTCTTCCTAAAAGTTTATGGGTGAAACCAAGCCAGGTAGTTCTGGGGTGAGTAAAAGCAAGTAAATATAATTAGCAGATTTTTGATGTCTGCAGCTCTTTGCCCTTGGGTTCCTCCACTCATCTATCCTAACACAAGTTCACTCACAAGTATGGACACGAATTAGCTCTTGGCATCACAAGTTACATACATTAAATGCTACCAGACACTTCAGCTGTTGACTTCAGTTTGCAGACTATACAGATCCCAGGTGTTAAACTTTCTCAAAAAAAAAGCACACTACACAACACGGACAACGTGAAGCAGAACTATGAGTAGCTGTAGACAAGGAACTTCAAACAAAACGAAGTGTTCAGTATCAAAGATGAGGACTCGTTGGAAACACTAGATGTGAACAAGAAAATAGCCATAGTAAATTGCATGAAAAGTACATATAAAGATAGATAAATTATCAAATTGGGAAGTCAGAATTGGGACCTCTCTCAGAAGACACTGGAGAAGTTACAGACAAAATTAAGAGACATGGATGACTAAAGTAACGGAGATAAAAATTTTAAAGTCAAAAGAACACTTCTGAAGAAAAAATGGAGATAATTTCACAGAATGATAGTCATGGCACACTGTCTCTAGCCACTACCAGATCAACAAGATTCCTGCACCAGGAAAGTCCCCCTGGAGTAGGCCCATGATCCCTGGCAGTATGGGATGAAAGTGGGTTGTCTGATGAAAAGGATACATGGAAAGCCAAAAAAGAAGAGATAAAAATGCATACCTATAATGGAATCAAAGAAAAGCTATGTTTCTAAAAAGAAAAAAGTAATATAACAATGTGTAACAAGGAAGACATTCCGTAGTGTGAAAAGCCACACTAGATGCAAAAAGACTTTATTCTTAAAATATTGAGCTAAAAGTACTTTGAAGGCAAGATTCATATTTTCAAAAAATGTTCTAATTCAAACATAAGGAACAATAAAAATACTTTCAGTCACATAAGTCCTCAAAAAATTTGTGAACAAAAGATTAACATTCATAACATATTTGTATAAATTATTTATGAAAAGCCACAAGGATTATGAGAACTGCTTCCCTAGTGGCTCAGAGGGTAAAGCATCTGCCTGCAATGTGAGAGACCCGGGTTCGATCCTGGGTGGGGAAGATCCCCTGGAGAAGTGAATGGCAACCCACTCCAGTATTCTTGCCAGGAGAATCCCATGGACAGAGGAGCCTGGAGGGCTACACTCCGTGGGGTCGCAAAGCTCTGGACAGAGTGACTATCACATATGCATACATAAAGTGAGTGAATGTTGCTAAATGCTATTGTTACCTTAAAAGGAAAACTGAGAGCTTCCTTGGGGACTCAGTGGTAAAGAACTCACCTGCCCAGGCAGAGGACGGGTCTCTGGGTTGGTCCCTGGTGAGGTTGGGAAGGCCCCCCAGAGAAAGAAATGGCAACCCACTCCAGTATTCTTGCCTGGGAAATCCCATGGATAGAGGAGCAGTGGTGAGCTACAGTCCATGTGGTTGCAAAAGGGTCCCACACAACCTAGCGATTAAAATTACTGCACAATTGCACTCATCTCACATGCTAGTAAAGTAATGCTCAAAATCCTCCAAGCCAGGCTTCAGCAATACGTGAACCGTGAACTCCCTGATGTTCAAGCTGGCTTTAGAAAAGGCAGAGGAACCAGAGATCAAATTGCCAACATCCGCTGGATCATGGAAAAAGCAAGAGAGTTCCAGAAAAACATCTACTTCTGCTTTATTGACTATGCCAAAGCCTTTGACTGTGTGGATCACAATAAACTGTGGAAAATTCTGAAAGAGATGGGAATACCAGACCACCTAACCTGCCTCTTGAGAAATCTGTATGCAGGTCAGGAAGCAACAGTTAGAACTGGACATGGAACAACAGACTGGTTCCAAATAGGAAAAGGAGTCCGTCAAGGCTGTATATTGTCACCCTGCTTATTTAACTTATATGCAGAGTACATCATGAGAAA
>SJYT01032864.1:57901-69502 GCA_006410635.1 Cephalophus harveyi
GGCTGGATGGCATCACTGACTCGATGGATGTGAGTCTGAGTGAACTCCGAGAGATGGTGATGAACAGGGAGGCCTGGCGTGCTGCGATTCATGGGGTCGTAAAGAGTCGGACACGACTGAGCGACTGAACTGAACTGAACTGAAAGGAAAATACCTGAACCTGGGCTAGGATTGAGGTGCATTAAAAGAAAAGCTAAGTCAGTACAAAACTAGAACTCATAGATTCTGTGACAGAGTGGAGAGGATTGTGTGTGCTCCGTCACTCCGTTGCTTCTGACTCTTTGCGACCCCTTAGACTGGAGCCCGCCAGGCTCCTCTGTCCATGAGATTTCTCAGGCAAAAATACTGGAGTGGGTTGCCATTTCCTACCCCAATAGGGTCTTCCCAATACAAGGATCAAATTCTTGTCTCCTGGGTCTCTTGCATTGGCAGGCAGAGTAAAGAAGAGATAAAAATGAAATGAAAGCATATTATAGGACTTGTCTTCCTAAGAAAACAGGAAAGATATTGATATGTTCTAGAAAGAAGTACAGAGAAGGCAATGGCATCCCACTCCAGTAATCTCGCCTGGAAACTCCCATGGACGAAGGAGCCTGGTAGGCTGCAGTCCATGGGGTCGCGAACAGTCGAACACGACTGAGCGACTTCACTTTCACTTTTCACTTTCATGCATTGGAGAAGGAAATGGCAACCCACTCCAG
This sequence comes from Cephalophus harveyi, assembly GCA_006410635.1. Taxonomy (NCBI): domain Eukaryota; kingdom Metazoa; phylum Chordata; class Mammalia; order Artiodactyla; family Bovidae; genus Cephalophus; species Cephalophus harveyi. Next base: position 58,603 of record SJYT01032864.1, read on the forward strand.
TGTTCTTGCCTGGAGAATCCCAGGGATGGCGGAGCCCGATGGGCTGCCGTCTGTGGGGTCGCACAGAGTCGGACACGACTGAAGCGACTTAGCAGCAGCAGCAGCAGAAAGAAGTAAGGGTGTATGAAATGGAAGTTAGTCTTAAAAACAACCAAGAAGACAACTATACCAGAAAATGGTCTAATAGAAGAAATGTAAATACAGTCAAGGAAGAAGAAGCATGAAAACAATAATGTAAAATAAAATGACCAGAAAATAATCAAATTAAATGGTTTAAATAATAGGGTCACACAGAGTCAGACACGACTGAAGTGACTTCTTAGCAATAGAATGACAATCATGTGAATGTAGATGAGTTAAACCAATTAAGTGAGTCTCTGATGGATTTTTTAAAAAGTTAAGTTCAAATATTAGTTCTTTATAAGAAATACATTAATAAGACAAAGTGAAGGTGAATATAAGATAATAAAATATACCTCAGTTAAATAAGAAGTAAACATGAGAAAATGAAATTTAGAATACAATACACTATAGATATAATAGCAAATAGGCATAAACATCAGTGTAGTTTTCCATGTAAAAGTTTTGTAAATATTTTGTTTGATTTATTCCTAAGCATCCCAGTAAATACTATATTGTTTGATGATATCAGTAAATACTGTAAATAAATTTATCAATATAACAAAATAGGAAGTCTAGATATAGACCTCAGCATATATAATCAAATGATTTTCAACAAGAAAAATACATTCATGTACTAAGAAAAATGAAATATAAAATTAAACTTTAATATTTATAATAGACTTCCAGTCAAAAGCACTGGTAAACTATAGACAGAGTCATAATGGGAAGTTGTGAATGTCTAAAGACATTACTATAAAATAATTCATGCTAAAATTTGAGGAGTGGGAATCTTCAGGCAGAATAGTTAAGGAAATTAGTATCTAGTGAATTTGGCAAAAAATAAAGCTGAAAATCAGTGAGCTATTTATCCAACCAGAAATATGTGGAAAGATGGAAACAACATTGTTCTAAAACATGTGGAACACAGGAAACAGTGAGAACAAAAGCAGAAATCAAAGAAAGAGATGACAGGTAGAGCAGAGATACTCTAAAAGGATACTAGGTCCTTGAAAAATGCTTTTAGAAAAACAATTTTGAGGGAACTGGTTATTTAATTCTTATATTTGCATTTCCTAATAAGATCTGGAGCAAGAAATGGCAACCCACTCCAATATTCTTGCCTGGAAAATGGCATGGACAGAAGACAGTCACGCTGTCACAAAGAGTCAGACACAACTGAGCATGCGTGCAATAAAAAAGATATATCAGGATAATATAATAAAAATTGAAATGACTCAAAGCAGGCCATTTTGGGTGGGATCATGAGATAAAAACTTTGAAGAGAAGGGTTTTAAGAAGAGGAATGAATGATAAGACAAAAGCAGTCATCGCAAGACCTGGGAAATCAGAACCCATGAGAATGATCATTAAATTCAAGCCTTTCAGGTGGGAATGAATATCAGGAAAGAAGACGATTGTGAAAATATTGTCAAAGGAAGCAGCAGTCTATAAGCACATAGAGCCTTATTGATCTTAGTAAATAGTTTTGAATATAAAGACCTGGGAAATCAGAACCCATGAGAATGATCATTAAATTCAAGCCTTTCAGGTGGGAATGAATATCAGGAAAGAAGACGATTGTGAAAATATTGTCAAAGGAAGCAGCAGTCTATAAGCACATAGAGCCTTATTGATCTTAGTAAATAGTTTTGAATATTATCCTCTTTGCAATGAAAAGGCATTGGAAGTTTTGAAGCCAGAGAGAAATATTTTTCTGGTTATATAGATCAGTGAATATAGAGGACTGGAGATCCACAGCAAGTAGACTAAGGAGACAGTTCCAAATGATTGATATTTAGTCAGTTCAGTTCAGTCGCTCAGTATGTCCAGTCTTTGTGACCCCATGAACCGCAGCACGCCAGGCCCCCCTGTCCATCACCAACTCCAGGAGTCTACTCAAACCCATGTCCACTGAGTTGGTGATGCAACCCAACCATCTATCTCATCCTCTGTCATCCCCTTCGCCTCCTGTCCTCAATCTTTCCCTGCATCAGAGTCTTTTCAAATGAGTCAGCTCTTCGCATGAGGTGGAAAAAGTATTGGAGTTTCAGCTTCAACATCAGTCCTTCCAATGAACACCCAGGACTGATCATCTCCTTTAGGATGGACTGGTTGGACCTCCTTGCAGTCCAAGGGACTCTCAAGAGTCTTCTCCAGTACCACAGTTCAAAGGCATCAATTCTTCGGCACTCAGCTTTCTTCACAGTACAACTCTCACATCCATACATGACCACAGGAAAAACCATAGCCTTGACTAGAGGGACCTAGTGATGTTTCTGCTTTTCAATATGCTAAGTTGGTCATAACTTTCCTCCCAAGGAGTAAGCGTCTTTTAATTTCATGGCTGCAGTCACCATCTGCACTGATTTTGGAGCCCAAACAAATAAAGTCTGACACTGTTTCCACTGTTTCCCCATCTATTTGCCATGAAGTAATGGGACCCGATACCATGATCTTAGTTTTCTGAATGCTGAGCTTTAAGGCAACTTTTTCACTCTCCTCTTTCACTTTCATCAAGAGGCTCTTTAGTTCTTCTTCACTTTCTGCTATAAGGGTGGTGTCATCTGCATATCTGAGGTTATTGATATTTCTCCTGGCAATCTTGATTCCAGCTTGTGCTTCCAGCCCAGCATTTCTCATGATGTACTCTGCACATAAGTTAAATAAGTTAAATATACAGCCTTGACATACTCCTTGTCCGATTTGGAACCAGTCTGTTGTTCCATGTCCAGTTCTAACTGTTGCTCCCTGACCTGCATACAGATTTCTCAAGAGGCAGGTCAGGTGGTCTGGTATTCCCATCTCTTTCAGAATTGTCCACAGTTTATTGTGATCCACACAGTCAAAGGCTTTGGCATAGTCAATAAAGCAGAAGTAGATGTTTTTCTGGAACTCTCTTGCTTTTACCGTGATCCAGCAGATGTTGGCAATTTGACCTTTGGTTCCTCTGCCTTTTCTAAAACCAGCTTGAACATCTGGAAGTTCACAGTTCATGTATTGCTGAAGCCTGGCTTGGAGAATTTTGAGCATTACTTTACTAGCGTGTGAGATGAGTGCAATTGTATGGTCGTTTGAGCATTCTTTGGCATTGCCTTTATTTGGGATTGGAATGAAAACTGAACTTTTCCAGTCCTGTGGCCACTGCTGAGTTTTCCAAATTTGCTGCCGTATTGAGTGCAGCACTTTCACAACATCATCTTTCAGGATTTGAAACAGCTCAACTGGAATTCCATCACCTCCACTAGCTTTGTTCGTAGTGATACTTCCTAAGGACCACTTGACTTAGCATTCCAGGATGTCTGGCTCTAGATGAGTGATCACACCATCGTGATTATCTGGGTCATGAAGATCTTTCTTGTACAGTTCTTCTGTGTATTCTTGCCACCTCTTCTTAATATCTTCTGCTTCTGTTAGGTCCCTACCATTTCTGTCCTTTATTGAGCTCATCTTTGCGTAAAATGTTCCCTTGGTATATCTAATTTTCTTGGAAGAAATCTGTAGTCTTTCCCATTCTGTTGTTTCCTCTATTTGTTTGCATTGATCACTGTGGAAGACTTTCTTATCTCTCCTTGTTAGTCTTTGGAACTCTGCATTCAAATGGGTATATCTTTCCTTTCTCCTTTGCTTTTCCCTTCCCTTCTTTTCACAGCTATTTGTAAGGCCTCCTCAGACAGACATTTTGCTTTTTTGCATTTCTTGTTCTTGGAGATGGTCTTGATGCCTATCTCCTATACAATGTCATGAACTTCCATCCATAGTTCATCAGACACTCTGATCTAGTCCCATAAATCTATTTCTCAATTCCACTGTATAGTCATAAGGGATTTGATTTAGGTCATGCCTGAATGGTCTAGTGGTTTTCTCCACTTTCTTCAATTTCAGTCTGAATTTGGTAATAAGGAGTTCATGATATGAGCCACAGTCAGCTCCCGGTCTTATTTTTGCTGACTGTATAAAGCTTCTCCATCTTTGTCTGCAAAGAATATAATCAATTTGATTTCAGTATCAACCATCTAGTCATGTCCATGTGTAGAGTCTTCTCTTGTGTTGTTGGAAGAGGGTGTTTTCTATGACCAGTGCGTTCTCTTGGCAGAACTCTATTAGTCTTTGCCCTGCCTCATTCTGTACTCCAAGGCCAAATTTGCCTGTTATGCCAGGTGTTTCTTGACTTCCTACTTTTGCATTCCAGTCCCCTAGTTCTAGAAGGCTCGTAGGTTTCATAGAACTGTTCAACTTCAGCTTCTTCAGCGTTACTGGTTGGGGCATAGATTTGGATTACCGTGATATTGAATGGCTTGCCTTGGAAATGAAGAGAGATCATTCTGTCGTTTTTGAGATTGCATCCAAGTACTGCATTTTGGACTCTTTTGTTAACTCTGATGGCTACTCCATTTCTTCTAAGGGATTCCTGCCCACAGTAGTAGATATAATGGTCATCTGAGATATTAGCTAGTGTCTTATTCTTGGATACGTGAGAAGTAATTCTTATCTGGTATATATCATGAAAGCAGAACATATAGGGCTTGCTAACTTACTGGATATATACCATGAATGATGGAAACATCTATGATTATTCTTAAGACTTTTCTTTAAAAACTAGGTAGAGGGAAGTAGTGCAGCTGGCCTTGGAGGCAGAGGGGAAGTGGAAAGGTGAAAGAAGTTACCTTTGGAACCTCAACCTCTAGTTTGAGAGATTTTTGTGGTGCTTAACTTTATATGTCACTTTGGAGAGGTTTAATTAGATTAATATTTAAATCAGTGAAATCTGAGTAAAGCACCTTGCCCTCCACAATGTGGGTTGGCCTCATCCTATCAGCTGAAGGCCTGAATAGAACAAAAAGATCATCCCCTTCAAGCAAGAAGAAATTCATCAGCAGAGTGCCTTCAGGCTTCACCTGCGCCATCAGCTCTCCTGTGTCTCCAGACTTCCAGCTCACTCTGAAGGTTTGGACTGCCGGTCTTTATATTTGTCTGAACCAACTCCTTATTATAAACCTTTTCATATATGATATTCATTACTATTATATGCCATTGGTTTTATTTCTCAAAAGAAGTCTGATTAGTACAATGACTAGTGAAAGTGAAAGTGAAGTCACTCAGTCGTGTCCCACTCTTTGCAACCCGTGGACTGTAGTCCACAATGGCTAGTACTTAACTATAAATATATACTTAAACATTAAAAGATATGTGCATGATAGAGATGATGAATAGATGATACATAGATAGATAAACAGCTTTATGTCTTTCCTTTCTCCAACACCTCCTTGTCTCAATATAAATAAAAGTTGCTGTAGTTTTATGGCAAATTATAAAAAATGATAGTGTGAACCCTACTACTGCCTCTTCAGACTGATTTAGCTTTTCTAGGTTTGCTGACTTTCTCTTTTAAAATCAGCTTGTCAATTTCAAGAAAAACTGCTTAGACATTGGTTTTGAATTGAATTTTTAGGTCAATTTGAGGGAGATTGACATCTTTACAATATTGGTTATCCATGATATTGATAAACATGTTTTTTATTGCTTCATATAATGCTTCATATACTATAAGCAATAAAAAGAAGCATTGTTATATTTACCATTGTTGAGTCTCAAAACATGTATACTGGGCAAAAGAAGCCACAAACAAGGCTATATATAACAGATGTCAGATGATGTTCTTTTTTTTAATATTTTAGCTGGAGGATAGTTACTTTATAATATTGTGTTAGTTCTGCCATACATCAATAAGCATTAGCCATAGGTATACTTGTGTTCCCTCCCTCCTGAACCCCATCCTCCTCCCTCCCCACCCTATCCCTCCAGGTTGTCACAGAGCACCAGCTTCGGGTGTCCTGTTTCATACATGAAACTCACCAGTTCAGTTTAGTCACTCAGTCATGTCCGACTCTTTGCAACCCTATGCACTGTAGCACACTAGGCTTCCCTGTCCAACACCAACTGCCAGAGCTTGCTCAAACTCATGTCCATCAAGTCAGTGATGCCATCCAACCATCTCATCATCTGTCATCCCCTTCTCCTCCAATCAAACTCACACTGGTTATCTATTTTACATATGGTAATGTATATATTTCAAAGCTATTCTCTCAAGTCATCCCACCCTCTCCTTCTCCCACTGAGTCCAGAAGTCTGTTCTTTATGTCTGTGTCTCCTTTGCTGCTCTGCACGTAGGATCGTCAGTACCATTTTTCTAGATTCCATATATAGGCATTAATATATGGTAACTGTCTTTCTCTTTCTGACTTCATTCTGTATAATAGAACCCAAGTCCATCCACTCCAGTCCCACTATTGGGCATATACCCTGAGGAAACCAGAATTGAAAAAAACACATGTACCCCAATATTCACTGCAGCACTATTAACAATAGCTAGGATGTGGAAGCAACCTAGATGTCCATTGGCAGATAAGTTGATAGGAAAGTTATGGTACATACACACAATGGAATATTACCCAGATGCTGTTCTTATCTGAAAACTATTTCCTTAAGCAGATATTACTCACCAAAAGAAACAAGTCTGCTTAGTTGTAAATCTTTTCTAAAAAGTATTTTTTAAAATCCAATGCTAAATATAATTTTTATCTTTTTCCATGACTTTATTTCTGTTTATTTTACAATAGAATTAATCATAACAGTATCCTTTAGAAAATTCTTATACTCCAGTCTGTATAGGTTTAAGGGTTTTCATACTACTGTTATAGACTGTGTCTCCCTAAAATTCATATACCAAAACCCTAACCCCCAATGCGGCTATATTTGGAGAAAGGGGTTTTAAGGGGCTTTTGAACTGTGGTGTTGGAGCAGACTCTTGAGAGTCCCTTGGACTGCAAGGAGATCCAACCAATCCATTCTGAAGGAGATCAGCCCTGGGATTTCTTTGGAAGGAGTGATGCTAAAGCTGAAACTCCAGTACTTTGGCCACATCATGCAAAGAGTTGACTCATTGGAAGACTCTGATGCTGAGAGGGATTGGGGGCAGGAGGAGAAGGGGACGACCAAGGATGAGATGGCTGGATGGCATCACTGACTTGGTGGACGTGAGTCTGAGTGAACTCTGGGAGATGGTGATGGACAGGGAGGCCTGGCATGCTGTGATTCATGGGGTCGCAAAGAGTCGACATGACTGAGCGACTGAACTGAACTGAACTGAAGGTTAAAGGAGGTCATAAGCCTGGACACCTAATCCAGTAGGATTGGTGTTTTTGTGGGAAGAGAAGGAGACAGTCATCCAGAAACCAGGAGAGAGAGATTACAAGAAACTAAACCCACTGGCATCTTGAGCAACTTTAGGAAGATACTTAGTCTATAATGTTCCTGAGGGCAGCACAAGCTGACTAATAGAAGTACAATTGTCAGAAAGGAAATATAATGAAATGTCATCTCAAATGTGAAACCATGTCTTTGATTCTATCATACAAGGAAAAGAGAGATCAGAACATATGCACTAATCAGAAGATAAAGAATAAAAGAGTAATTGCATATTGGGATTTTTATACAAATAACTTGGAGAAGTGAACGGCAACCCACCACAGTATTCTTGCCTGGAGCATCCCATGGACAGAGGAACTTCGTGGGCCACAGTCCATGGGGTCATAAACAGTCAGACATCACTGAATGACTAACACACACACAAAAATAACTAAAGTGAGATAGTTTGGATGTTGTTATTTCCCTCTTCAGTTCAGTTCAGTTCAGTTCAGTTGCTCAGTCATGTCCGACTCTTTGAGTCTTCTCCAACACCACAGTTCAAAAGCATCAAGATCCAGTGGATGTTGGCAATTTGATCTCTGGTTCCTCTGCCTTTTCTAAAACCAGCTTGAACATCAGGGAGTTCACGGTTCATGTATTGCTTACTGAGCTATAAATGCTAATAGGGAACAAGAGAAAAAGAAACAATTGTAAAGATATTGAGAGATTACAGGCATTTTCTACATTATCCTGAAACCTAGAAAGTCTGAAAACCATGCTAATAAAAGTGTCCTATTATTGAATTTTTATAATATCCTATTATTCATATCCTTGAAATTTAGCAGAATCCTTCATTTTCTTCCCCACAGCATCAATCATTCCTCCTCCTCTTCTCTCCTCCCGTTTCCTGGACCTCTCCCCCTCTCTCCCTTATTTTATTTTTAAAATAAAGTTTAAAAACTATGGAAGGTCAGTATTCTTATTTTCAGTCATTATTTAGTTCAGTTGCTCAGTCATGTCTGACTCTTTGTGACCCCATGGACTGCAGGATGCCAGGCATCCCTGTCCATCACCAGCTCCCAGAACTTGCTCAAACTCATGTGCATCAAGTCAGTGATGCCATCCAACTATCTCATCCTCTGTTGCCCCCTTCTCCTCCTGCCTTTAACCTTTTCCAGCATCAGGATCTTTTCCGATGAGTCAGTTCTTCACATCAGATGGCCGAAGTATTGGAGTTTCAGCTTCAACATCAGTCCTCCCGATGAATATTCAGGACTGATATACTGTAGGATTAACTGGTTAGATCCCCTTACTGTCCAAGGGACTCTCAAGAGTTTACTCCAACACCACAGTTCAAAAGCATTAGTTCTTCAGGTCTCAAATTTCTTTGCGGTCCAACTCTCACAACCATACATGACTATTGGGAAAACTATAGCTTTGACTAGATGGACTTTTGTTGGCCAACTCTGTCTAGGTTGGCCATAACTTTTCTTCCAAGGAGTAAGCGTCTTTTAATTTCATGGCTGCAGTCCCTTGTGGCTCAGTCAGTAAAGCATCTGCCTACAATGCAGGAGACGCGGGTTCGATCCCTGGGTCGGGAAGATCCTCTGGAGAAGGAAATGGCAACCCACTCCAGTATTCTTGCCTGGAAAATCCCATGGACAGAAGAGCCTGGTAGGGTACAGTCTATGGGGTCGCAAAGAGTCAGACATGACTGAGCGACTTCACTTACTCAGTCACATTTGCAGTGATTTTGGAGCCCAAGAAAATAAAGTTTCTCACTATTTCCACTGTTTTCCCATCTATCTGTGATGAAGTGATGGGACAAGATGCCATGATCTTAGTTTTATGAATGTTTAGCTTTAAGCCAACTTTTTCACTCTCCTCTTTCACTTTCATCAAGAGGCTCTTCTTCTTTGCTTTCTGCCATAAAGGTGGTGTCATCTGCGTATCTAAGGTTATCGGTATTTCTCCTGGCAATCTTGATTCCAGCTTGTGCTTCATCCAGCCCAGCATTTCACATGATGTACTCTGCATATGAGTTAAATAAACAGGGTGACAATATACAGCCCTGGCATACTCCTTTCCCAATTTGGAACCAGTCTGTTGTTCCATGTCCATTTCTAACTGTTGTTTCTTGACCTGCATACAGATTTCTCAGAAGGCAGGTCAGGTAGTCTGGTATTCCCACCTTTTTAAGAATTTTCCACAGTTTGTTGTGATCCACACAGTCAAATGCTTTGGTGTAGTCAATAAAGCAAAAGCAGATATTTTTCTGAACTTTTTTGCTAATTCAGACTATGGTAAAAATGACTCTTGCTTTTTTCTCTTTTTTTTTTTTTTCTGCTTTTACTTGCTATTATTATTACCATAATCTAAATTAATATAAGGGTTAATTTATGATTTTTGAAAATGTGTGAAACATCATATAAAATATTATATCTTAATAATTAAATTATAAACAAACACTATTCATTTATAACTGGCACTGTGTGTATATAACTGGGTGTCTTTTTTGACTTTCTTTTAAAAGTAAAACATTGCCCTATTGTTATATATGAATAACAAGTTATTGCTACAAATATTTTCTTGGCCTGATTCCATCAAATGAACTATACATTTGCATTTTGGTAAAATTTTACACTTTGCTTTTTATATTTTCCCTTATACTGATAATGATACCTTCTGTGATTGACATATTTGATGTCTCAATTGCATGTCATCATGTGATTGTTTCTAATAATTATATTATACATCATATATGTGACTGTATAAGTGTGTGTTTTTCTTCCCAGCACTCCGGCACCGTAAGCCTGGAATCACTTGCCGTTATTTTAGCTCAGTTATTGAGCCTTAGTATGGGAATACCTTATGATGACATTAACAAATGCCATTGCCCAGGAGAGGTCTGCATAATGAACCCAGCAGCAGTGTAAGATGCTTCATTTTTATATGCTTTACATACATAGTTTACATGAAAACAAGCTTTGTGTATTTTGTTTATGAAATCTGTGCTATCAAAATAATTAGTAACAGTCAAATATAAATTGTGGTCACTGATCCCAGATTAAAATATATGATCCAGTGCCCTTGCTGCATGCATCTCTCAGTATCTTTTGTAAAAAGCCTCTTGATGAAAGTGAAAGAGGAAAGCGAAAAGTTGGCTTAAAGCTCAACATTCAGAAAACAAAGATCATGGCATCTGGTCCCATCACTTCATGGGAGATAGATGGGGAAACAGTGAAGACAGTGTCAGACTTTATTTTGGGGGGCTCCAGGATCGCTGCAAATGGTGACTGCAGCCATGAAATTAAAAGACGCTTACTCCTTGGAAGAAAAGTTATGACTAACCTAGATAGTATATTCAAAGGCAGAGACATTACTTTGCTGACTAAGGTCCGTCTAGTCAAGGCTATGGTTTTTCCTGTGGTCATGTATGGATGTGAGAGTTGGACTGTGAAGAAGGCTGAGCGCCGAAGAATTGATGCTTTTGAACTGTGGTGTTGGAGAAGACTCTTGAGAGTCCCTTGGCCTCCAAGGAGATCCAACCAGTCCATTCTGAAGGAGATCAACCCTGGGATTTCTTTGGAAG